>JASDQU010101159.1:250877-280951 GCA_032191745.1 Picea mariana
TGATGCCTCTTTTTCAATAATTTTGTCATGTCGTTAGAGCATATCACCTTACCAGGTTTCCTTGTGACACATCTTAAATCAATTTCTTTTCCTTCCAATGAAAATTTCATGAAAAGTTATTGAAAATTAAAAGCCACTGTTCCTAATGATTGTAACCATTGGATTCCTAGTACAACATCTGCACCACCCATGGGTATAGCAATCATTGGACTATTCATTACATATTCCCCCATAGTAAGATTAATCTTATTGCATTTTCTTGAGCAATTGATAGTTCCTCCATATGCAATCATTACTTGAAACTCTGGTGTCGGATATACAAAGCAATTGAAATCCTTGGCTAATTTATAGTGAATGAAATTATGGGTACTACCAGAATCAATTAGGACTATTACCTTTTTCTTTTTGATGTATCCTTCGATCTTGAGGGTTTGAGGAGTGCTAATTCCATCCAATGCATTACACGATATCGTAGGATTCAACTCTTTAGACAAAATTTCTTCTATGTTTTCATCTTGAGATGGTTCTTGTTCTTGTTCTTCTTCCTCTTCACAATATATGTAGAATAATTTCTTCTTACCATGCTTATGTCCCTTACTGTACTTGTTGTCACAATTAAAGAATAAACCTTTTTCTTTTCTTTCCTCCAATTGTTGAGGTGTCAACCTTGGAGGTTGAGGTGTTTTAGAAGAAGGGGCATTGTTCTCTCTATAGGTGTTAGGATTGGTCCTTCTAGTAGCCATAGCCATATTTTTACTTTCAACATTTCTTGCCACCTTAAATGCATTCTCCAATGATTTGGGTTCCCAAAGGCGAACCTCATTTGAATGTTATCCTTTAAAGTTCCTATGAATACATCAATCAAGTGCTCATCTGGAATATCAGTTACCTTTATATTCAATCTTTGGAAGTTCTCAATTGGCTAAAGAAGGTATTGCTCCTTGTATCCTCATAGTCTGCTATCATTTCTTCCATGAAAATTGTCCAAGTGACTAGTGATTTGCGAGAACAAAGCCATCGATAGCATACAAATTGATTAGGTTCTAAATATAAAGAAGCAATTCATACCTTTTGTGTATGTGGCACATTATGGAGATCAAAGAATTGCTCCATCCGAAGTATCCATGTGATTGGGTCCTTGCCATCAAACTTCCTCATATCAATCTTAGGAACGTGGTTGTTCTTCAAACCAAAGTTAGAGTTTCTCCATTCTTGATTCACCTTCCTTGTGTCCTCATCATGAATTTCATGGGATGCATTTTCACTTTCAGGTGTCTTCTCTGTTACAAAATTTTTCAATACTTCCATGATCTCCCCTTTTAAACCCACCATCATCTCTTGTACTTTTGTTACTATCTTCTTTTGTAAATCATTTATGTCCCTACACATTTCTTCACCTTCATTGAGAGTCCAAGTAGGATTTTCCGGAGGCTTATTTGGTGTAGAAGTTCCCTTTTTGGGTGGCATGTTGGCCAAGTATCACTTTTGAACCTTGATTTTGAGGTGGTTCTGCTAGACAATATTTCTTTTGTTGTATCTCCCAAGTTTCGGCCCTTCTGAGCATGCAACTTTATTTAATGTAGTTCTCTGATATTGCTTCTCTGCAATGCCACAGGTCTGATCAAAATTGGATGTGCCAAGTGTAATTTACGGTAACTTCCCCACAACTTGTTGATTTTTGGCCTTTCCAGGAGATCTCACTTGTATAGCATGCCTCGCAAAAAATTATTGATATAAAATTTTGAAAATTGCACCAAAAATACTACCAACTGTCCATGATCTAATGAAACCAGTCCCACTCAATTTGGATACTATAGGAATAAGTTATGATTTTTTTACCTGGAACACCTTCTTGAGATTAGTTAATAGGACTAGTCAGATACCCTATCTTACACAAGGTGTATCTACAAATTTAAGATGACCCAGAAGTTGAAATTTTTACCAAAAATACCTTACTAATTTTTGTAAATATCCTCCATATTTTAGGGTTTGAAACATTACAGAAAAATTTTTATAGCAAAAATTCTACAATGACATGGTTCAGGATGATTCCAGAACCCTATCTTGTACAGGTTGTATCTATGAAAGTGTAAGGCCTTAGGAGCTTAATTTTGAGCCCAACGTACCTTGATCCGTCTACTAAATATCCTCCAATCCATTCCTTCAGAAACGTTGTAGAAATAAAGTTATCACGAAAATTCCAAGGTGTCTCATATGTAGCAGCGAAACCCCAAGACCTTGAGCTCTGATACCATATGTTAAGAACCAAATATCAATATAGCATAGAAAAACCTCAGAAAAGGTACTCAACACCTTGAAAAAGAGATAATTTCAGATAATAAGCCTCTTCAAGGGGGTAGCCTCCTTTTACCCCACTTAAATGTTCAAGTACAAGATGATTCAAAATTAAAATGTCTCCTTGGTATATATAGGAGATTAGGAAGTATAATTACAACTAATAGCCTAAAGCCGACATAAATAAAATAACATTACTAATATAATATGCCCCAATTAAGGGGTAATGAGCCAATAGTAGGGCTTAACAGAGCATCGCATCATTCATTCATATCTGGCGTATCTAAGCACTTAGCATAGAGAGATAGATCAGATCTAGCAGATTCAAGCACTAAGCACATTCATATAGGTCATATCTAACATCCATATACATTATTAGCACAAAGCATAAACAGATATATCTATCTATATCAAAGAACTTAGCAAGTAAAGACATAAACACATGAATACATCACACAAAGCATAGCAACACAGCATGTACATGGTTCACCCCCACCCTGGGGCTACGTCCACCAACTCTTCTTCTTTATTATCTTGGCCAAGCTTCTTACAAGAACATAGCATCAAAATCCTACTCCGTAGATGACAGGAGATTTACGCGCACTCCACCTGATCCTCCTTCTTCAGGCTAGGGTACAACACCAAGCCTTCTTACAATTACTTGCATGTAGCTCTACAAGTCTCACATAGTATGTAAAAAGAAGGTACTTATCACTTAGCACTCTTACAATCCCTTGATCACACAGATCGGATCTCTAGCACTTAGAATTATTTATCACTTCCACTACTACTACTACTACTACTACTACTACATCGCCTAATATTCTATATATACATTACAAAAGTGGGCCTAAGCATGGGTAAACCCATGGGCCGACATTTCCATACCTGTTACATAATCCCAAAAACCCAAAAACCCCTAAAAAAGGGGCCAAGATCCCGCGATCTCTGCTTCATCTTGCGCTCCACCTTCGATAGCCTGTCGAAGTCCAAAAAATAGGTCAAACATGACCAAGAATACACAAAACTTGGTCAAGGGCCAACATGCCCCCAACAGTCACCTGTGACTCATCCCGAGTCACTCTGGTCTAGGTAGTTTTTCTTCAAAAACCTTGAGCTTGGCTTGAGCTGCTTGGACTTGTTGCTATGCCACGACCTCCTATTCAACAAACTCTTGGATGATTGCATCGTTGACAGGTCCCTCTAGGCGTTGCTCAGCTGCAGTGACAACCTGCTCCAGTTCTGCTCCTCAGCCTTTGACCTTTGTGAACAATTGGTAAGCCTTATCTTGTACAGGTTGGAGTCTCTGAGTTACTTCCATAACTCTGCTCTGGATAGTGTGGATCTACTGTTGGGTGGTGTGTTTCTCTTGAGATCGC
Source organism: Picea mariana (assembly GCA_032191745.1). Taxonomy (NCBI): domain Eukaryota; kingdom Viridiplantae; phylum Streptophyta; class Pinopsida; order Pinales; family Pinaceae; genus Picea; species Picea mariana. The sequence goes on from JASDQU010101159.1 coordinate 254,552, forward strand.
TTCATTCTTTCCACAGTTGACAGGGCCTTCAACTGCGCCTATAGTGTCTCTACGTGCTGCTTCGCTTCCTATAGTTGTGACTCTAGTGCCTGCAATTATGGGTTCTCGGTGAGTTTCTCATATGTCTGGGCACTGTGATTGCTCAGCTGCTTGCATTCCATGGAAAGGGCCTTTAGTCTCTCAACTGCGCTCCAGGAAGTTGCTTCTCTTTGGTCCCTTACATCCTGCGGAGTCTCGGGTACTGTGTGGAGCTCTAAGTCTGCTATGCGTTGTTGTAGCTGCTAGATAGCTTCTACGAGCTGGTCTACTTGGTTCATGACTCGGTCCTCTGCCTTTATTTCTATGACTGTCACAGAGCGAAGTGCTCTGCTGACCGCTTCTTTCACTTTGAGTTTCTTCGCGAGCAACTATTATTTTCCTTGTTGCATCTGTTCTTTTTCTTCGTTGAACTTCACTTCAAGAGAAATCTTTTCTTGTTCGGCAGCATTGCGTTGTTTTACAAGTACGTCTTGCACTTGCTTCAAGGCCTGGGTGTCTTGTTCTATTTATTCTTGTGCTTGTCAAAGGTGAGCTTCAACTGTATCATCTAGTCGGTGGAGTTGGGCTGGCTCATCTCCCAACTCTGGTTCTCCTAAAGGTAGGGGCGCAGTGGAGACTGCGTGACTAGACTAAAGGGCCTGATGTACCCCTCAAAGTTCAACTTCAATTCTATCATACATTTCTTCATGATTGGCTTCTTGTTTCTCTATTGTTTCCAATGAAGCATCATTCAGAGTTGCTATGATGAAGTCAAAACCATATGAGGTGAGGACAGTCAGCATCTTGGTCATGGTGGCTTTCAATTTCTTCCGGGAAGAAGGTTTCGAGGGTGAAACCTTCCTCTTCTTTTGGGGATCAACCTCATCTCTGGGTTGTGTTACTTCGCCTGCCTTCTGTTCAGCTTCTACTTCGTCATCACCCCCTCGGTCAGGTGACATTGAAGCAGTCTTTCCTGAAGCGCTGCTTAAATCTTGGACCTCTTCGGTTTCCTTTCTTCTGCTGGTTCCTGGTGCATTATGTTCTTTATGAGTGTCCTATGGGGTGTCAATGTCAGATATCTCTACAGGGTTGGTGGCGATAAGGAGGTCATTGGACCATTCCTTATTGATCTCCTCAAGGTCTTCTTCTGTAAATTTATAATATGACTGGAGCTACTCCTTATGTTCATCTGCTCGCATTGTAATGTAGATGAAGTGTCGATCTACACAGAACTTCATCAGAGGTCAGAATATTTGTAGGATGTTCAGAGTCATGCGAGTCTCAGCTTCGATGGATCTCTTTATATGGAGGTAGCATTTATGAAACATAGCATTCGACTACCACTATTTGTTCATATCAATTGAATACCAAAGGGTAGTGAACTTCGCAGCAAGCAATTCGAAAGACTCTATATCCGGGAAGGTCGCACCTTCCGGCATCTCCTAGGAAACAAAGGTGATGAGGATCAGTAGCCAGCTAAAGTGAAATTCATAACCTTGATTATGTGTTTCTCTGCAGTCTAGTTCCAACTGGTTAACTAGGTACTTCGCCCAGTTCATTTGTAGGCCTTTTGCGCACTTCCCTGCAAGATCAACGACAAAGCCAGTGACCTGCGTAGGTCGGTTTTTCTGTACTAACTTTCCATCTATTAGTTGACATGCTAGGCGCACTGTGCCACTTTGGATGGAAGCTACCTTGTAGCCTCRTGTCCCTTTCCCAACATCATCGTATGTATCCTTGATCTTTTGTGCTAGTGCATGATCTGCGAATTTTTCTGGATAAAACTCGTGTGGGTTAGGTCCTTGCATACTCAGTCTTGTGATCCTATGGATCAGCGTCGGATCAACTGTAATACGGTGGTYTAGCCATAAGTAGCCGCCATGGTAACATGAGAGTAGCAGCTTGACACAAGCATTGACTTCCCGGTGTCTTCCAAAGTGTGGGATCTTCATGACATTCARCAGGGTGGACTRCGCTAGRTTCAAGGCCCACRGCTGGGGATTATCTCTAAATTCTTCCCCTTCGTCTTGGTCAGGTATTTATATGGGGAGAGCATACCATAGATCTTGCAGTCTCCGAGGTTGAAGTCGCTGAACTTCAATGCTGTGATCTTGTCCTGGTCTGCTCGAACTGCGTGTATCCCCTTTGGGAGGTACACAGTAACTATGGTGTACTCGAAATCACATGGCACACCATCACGATTCACTGCCCCAGCCAGAGGTGGGATGTAATCGGGAAATATGGTCAGAATCAACTTCGCATTTTCTAGGTTGTCTTTGTGCTTGGTTCTGTTTTCCACTGATGGTCGGGATGGTCTGGCTTCATGAGCAGTCGATGGAGAAGCTTGCACAATTCTCGTCGATGAATCTTGTACACCTGCAGACATCAACATTACTCTTTCAGTCATGAGGTCGATGAGAACTTCTTCAACAAATTTCTCTACAGCAGTGAACTCATCCGACATACATGCTCAGGGTTGGAAATCTCGGGTTCAAAGAGTAACTTAGACACTGCAATGGGATAGAGGGAAATAGTGTAATGATCATTGTGAAAAATCAACGAGTCTGCGAGATTGGATTCGCGGTTAGCAAAAGTGTTCTCAGTGCATCGCGCGATGGGATAAATAGATAACTTGGCAACGGATCTCTTGCAACAAGCGAGAAGCCTTCATTAACTCTGTTCTATCTGTTACAGCATGGTCCAAYGGTTTGGTGGTGAACCATAAATGTCTTTCTACCCATTCAGGGGGTCCGCCTAACAGTTATACTATTCCCAACGACTATATTTCTTTTCCATGGCGAAGTGCCATGTGATGTTGTTCTGATATCCCGGCGAAACTCCAATTTTGCAAATTTTCCTTCTGCAAAGTTCCCTCTGGGACCTTCTGTAATAGGTCAATCTTAGCTCTTTTCTTACTTAGTTTTTTAGCCTTCTTGTCAGTGAGCTTCATCTCGGTATTCATTTTTCCATTCTGATTATTATCTTCTTTTGGCATAGTCACTTCGCGCTGTTGAGATTCTTTCCTAAGATTCAAGGGTAATACTTCTTATTTATCTAGAGTAGGTACTTCAATCTTCTGTGGGTCCTCTAATGTTCTTGTAATGTCGACATCCAAGTCGCTGGTGTTAAATAGCTTCTATTTGTTCTTCTGTTCTTCAATCAAGTGTGCGATCCTCCTAGTCATGAAATCTTTTAACTCTTGCTTCTTCTGCTCTAAAACTTCTTCTTTTGCTCTCCTTTTGGCCTAATCTCTTTCAATCGAAGGCTTTCCTAGTAACATGGAAAATGGTGTGTTGTCCTCAGTAAATTTAATAATCTCAAAATATTCTTCTGTCGAAGTTCCATTGGCATTCATATATATCTGAGAGAGCTTCCCACATAGGTTTATCAATTTTCCTCTGAATAATCCTATTCCTCCCAGTGAAGGATTCATAGTAGGCTTCCCTAAAAGTTCCCAAGTTCTTTCTGTCATGATATTCACCTGTGTTTCCTCATCTAGAACACAGTCAATGTCGAAGTCTCTTATTCTTACTTCTATGCATGCTTTTTCTTTGAAGATCTATGATAATCTGACATGTCGGTGGTCATTCAGAGTTTCTTGCATCTGTAGCAATACTTTCTCTGATTCTTTCTGGGGTTCTACCATAATCGTATTTTCTAGATCTGCCTTAGGGTTTTCTTATCTGATGTTAATACCTTCAACCTTAGCAATCATTCTAGGGCAATCCAATACTTCTTGGTCCATAGCTTTACAACAAAGACAACTAGATCTTCTCCCAGAGCATTCCTTAGCAAGATGTCCCGGTCTTCTGCAACTGTAACAAAGGGTTAATCCTCTCTTTCTTTTAAATGATCCCCAACTCTTCCTGTACTGCGCGCTAAGATCATAGTAGCTAACTTGTAAACATGTATTTCTAGGATTCTACATCCATTTGTTAGTCCAAACATTCTTTCTATGCATAGGTATAACATATCTTTCGTTATTATTATTAGATATACTCATATCAAACCTTCTTTCATCTATTAGTGCTCTAGTTTTCAAGCTAGGACAGAATCTATCAATCATACCTAGATCCATACTGTTGAAACAAAAATTTCCACTTATCTTACTTCTACAGAGCACAAAGCTTTCAAATATAGAACTTTCACTATTCTTACCTTTATCAGAGTACAGAGCTTGTAGATCTTACCTCTTTTCTTTGTATCTGACTTCTTTTCTTGGCACAAAGCTTCACAGGTCAAGTAGAATGTTGCGCATTATGGAAACAGATCTACGCACGGAGCTTTCACAGTTCCAGGTCAGATCATTGCACAAAGCTTCTTCTTCCTTAGTTCCCAGCAATCACAGTTTCAGGTCCCGACAACGGAACCATTTGTTGGCACAGGGGCAGACCCAGGGTTCAACGCTACAACAACGCACCAACAAAACCCTAACTACTATCCCTTTCGACAACACCTGCAAAGAAGATGAAGTCTCACCCGAGGTAGAGGCAGGGGTGGTTGCAGGACTATAGTGTATGCAACCTTAGTTGGGACACAGATCTGTGACTGTAATACTTAACAGAGCACTTAACACCGACAGTTCATCAATATTTAACCACTATCTACTCCGCAGATAAAACAGAGCATCACATCATTCATTCAGATCTGGCATATCTAAGCATTTAGCATAGAGAGATTTAGACACTCCCACGGCTTATATAATAAGTAACTACTCGTATTTTGATAAATAAATTTGAGGTGTTTTTTTATTTATAAAATAGAGTTTCCTATTTGTGTTAGAAGAGTTTAAAAATTAATATTTAAATATTTTCTATTAACAATATTAATTAACTATCCCATAAACACAACCATTATTACATTTATTTTGGACATCCTAAAAACATTGTCTGCCATATTTCATCGTATTCCTCTATTTTAATCTAATGTTTAATTACATGGGAATAGAATAGGTAGATGACCTTTCTATGATATGTTTTAGTTTCAATATGCATCTTGGTTTGTAAATTTGTAAATGATTTTTGATCTGTAAATTATTATGGACATTTTATCGAAACAATTTGTCACAATATATTTTATATTAAATTGAAATTTTTTACTATGAAAATTTATTTTCTTAGATTTCAAATTTGTTATTACTAGTTTATTGTTCAAATTTATAAAATAATTGAAATATAAAAGTGAAAGAACAAGCAAAGGAACATACCATCCACAAAAATGAACACAAGATGTATCATAGAAAACCTGAAATGAGAGAAAACTCAACTAGAAGGTGGGGCTTATGCTGTTCTCTTTTATTTAGTTATGAAAACAAAAATATAAAGAAAGGGGAAATCACTATGGATTTTCTTTTGACACTATGGCTTGAATGGGTGCTATAGAATCTTCTTCCTCCTTTGATATGCTCTCAAATCTCACTCCTAGATGCTCTACTAAACTATGGAACAAGTACAATGTTAAAAGAATGGAACCCCTCTCCTCCTAGTGGTCTAGTATTTAACATAGTCTGGTAGTCGTCTAGGGTTAGGGTTTTTGCATAACTCAACCCTCAATTAATGTTAAGGTTTTGGACCTTATAGAATCTTCTTGAAAGTTCACATGTGACTATCCCCACACGTGAGTAATGAGAGTTGACATGGCATCCACTCAGTACCATGGTGGTCAACAAGGCTTTGCATACCTCAACCCTCAATTAACGTTAGGGTTTTGGACCTTCTAGAATTTTCTTGAAAGTTCACATGTGACTATCCCCACACGTGAGTAATGGGAACTAACATGGAATCCACTTAGTACCATGGTGGTCAACAAGGTAAGTCAACTTGTGAGAGGCATAACTTTTGCATACAAACTTTGATTGAAGTGATTTTCACACTATTGGAAAGGTCTTGGTGTGTAGAATGACGTTAAGGGCTAGGAGCTATTTTCACAAAATTTTGATCCTAAAATGTGTCATTTGATACCTCAAAATAGATCTAGAAGGTTTCAGACCCTAAATTTCCAAACTAGAACCCACCACTAAATTGAGCCTTGTAAGTCAATTCCTCCAATTTTTCCACCCAATACTTATACAATAAATTTAATTATGGTATAAGAATATGAATTGTAAGAAATAAATTAATTTTGAAAATAAATGTATTTTTTATTTATAGATATTTGATATAATTATGTAAATAATGAATTTTTAGTATAATTGTATTTCATTTTTGCGTAGTCTAAACATTCGACTTTTTGGAGTTTTTAAGGGCATATTTTTTGATCAATTTTTCCTGAAATCGTTGGAACTCCAGATTTGAGTGATTGAGTCTATGTAATTCGAGTGCCCTGTGGGTTTTTTAGGATGTTTAATCCATTTATGCATTCAAAAATACAGTTTGAACAACATAGAATGGTAATTTCACTTTACTGGATTCCGATGAAAAAGTTCAAAAAGTTGAATGTTTAGAAAAAGTCTTTCATTTTTTTATGTAAAATATAATTTATATATTTATTTTAATGCAACATTTTAAGCAGTGAGTTAATAAGTAGTCAATTTCAATTTAGGTGAATTTATTTTTCTCAACAAAGTAAAGTTTCATCTTAATTTACTATTTTTTTTTTTAATTCCAACTATTTATATCTTTTTCAAATGCACTAAAACCATTAAAGAAAAAGTTTCAATATTAAAATTATGGAACTATAACTTTTGGGAAATTTTCTATCAAAGAAAATTTAAAAAAAAAAATGATCTTGTGTATTTATTAGTTTACTCTACATTTTAGTACCTAAACAATGAAAATTATCAATAAAAATGTCTATGAATGTAGAAGACGAAAATATAGTAGTGTACAACAATTTTTGCAAAAATCAATAAAATAAAAAAATCCCTATAATTATAACGTTAAGTGTCAATACAACATAACATTTAATAATGTTAACATAATCAAAATATATTTATTTTAAAGTGTGTATAGTCCAATATGTACTAATGCAATATATAATATAATTTTTAGAGTGATAAAAATGTTATAGAAACTATAATAAACATTTGTAATTTATGACGTGTTACCCTTAAAAACATCAATAATAATATTTTCAAAAAAATTCTATATTTGGAATATGGAAAACTAGATCTACAAGTTATGTCAAAAGTTTATCAAAATTAAATATATGCAAGTTGTTTTAAATATAGCTATAACCATAAATACTATTAATATTAATAATTTGAAACAAATGAATTAAATTTGGTTTATGCAATATGAAACAAGGGAAGCTGTAAAGGTAGCAAGTCCTTGCTTTGCCTTTGGGGATTGGTAGGGATTTTAATAGTTCGAAAAAGGGGAGCTGCAAAGTAGCAAGTCCTTGCTTTCCCTTAAGAGATTGGTAGGGACTTTAATAGTTCAATGTTTTGATACAAACACATACTTATGTTGAAATAGTGATACGTGGTGACATAAATCTAAAATAAACTTTGAAAAGCATGACTTAAGACATTAGGTGGATGAAGGTAAAAAGATATGAAGATTTAGGTAATTTTCGTTCACAGAAACGATGTCAGTGCATTAACTATATATCAAAGAAAGAACTCTCCAACAAACTAGCCATGGAAAACTAGCCAACAAACTAGATTGATTACTTATTCCAACCTCAAGGCCATGACTTGAGCCCAAGAGAAAAATAGAGGGACCCCAAGAAAATAATAGATGAAGACCGGAGGGGGAGGAGCCTTCTTTCTCTACAATGTAGCCACCCCAGAAACAAATTGACTGCACGCCTTCTGAATTTCTTAAGGATAAGAAAGAACGTTGAGCAAGACCATTCAACCAAGTATTCATCGTCAATTCCCTCCACAACGAAACTTGGAGGGACATGATTTCCCAATCTAGCAAGAGCTCTAAATTGAAGAAATATTCTAGCTCTAAAATGCATCTGAAGAAGGCTTACTATGTTGAGGGGATCGTAAACCATCACTAGTCACTCAATGACAGAATACTAGACACAAGTAACCCTAATATTAAGTCTTGGAAGGTTACCTTAGTAGCTCTTCCATCTTATATTTCCAAAGTGCTCCTCCTTCTAAGAGAAGCCTTACTTGGTATATTGTTAGGGTCCTAACCCGCACATAGGTAGAATAATATATTCAGATGTAATAAAGGTCAATATTAATAAGGCCTTTCAATAAAATAGAATAAGGCGGATGTAAGAAGACCTAATAGAAGCTTCCGCTTCTAGAAGGATCTTCCTCTAGATGCTTCTTTTGAGAGACATATTTAGTATAAATAGGAGTCGAGGGTATGAGAACCCTAGCTTGGAGATTATTGTAATAGAGAGTTGCTCGACTGGAGGTTACCCCATCGAAGAGGCCCGTGAACATTGCTTTCTGAATCAAAGTGTTATTTATGTTGTTTTTCTTATATCATTTATGTGTTATTGTGGAGATTATGTTGGCTATACTACTGTTATTCTGCCATTTCTAGCATTTTATTTCTGTACTGCATACTTTTTATATCTGGTATATTACAAGTGGTATCTGAGCACTTTCCTTGGCAGAAATTGTGGGTAATTTTTTTTAGGGTAGAGATGTATTCCAGCGTCTTTAAGCCACAGAGATCTGTCGTTACATGCATAAACCCACGGTTGAGGGATTCATACACACAAGAAATACAAGTGGTTCTTAAGTGCACATCTGTTGGCCACCCTTGTAACCCTTGTTGGTACCCCTTTGAGTGGTAGCACATCAGACAACACCTGTGTACGAATCGACCTAGATTTCCTGAAGCCCTCTTTAGATAAATCGATTGGCCGCCTGACTGCTATAGTACCACCGAGAACAACACTCAGGAAGATACTCTCTAGTACCTAGGTAGTTGGGTAGTACGACTAAGGGTACGGTCTATCCTCCTTAGTTAGTTCCCTGAGATATTGGGCTGAGTACTACTGTTGGAACCTGCACGTATATCAGAGAGCTATAGCACAGGGCAAACCCTTGTCTATAGAACCCTTGAATACCTAAGCCTTGGGGGATAGAAACATAAACAAATTAAAACAGACAAGATCTATTATCGTGCAACTGTGTTCGAGTTGTCAAATCACTACACTTTTCTTCCTGGATAATCATTTGGGGATTTCATCTCTACAGTGCTCTTCAGACTGGAGTATAACTTCGCAGGTGTAAAAAAAAAAAAAGTCTGGAAAATTTTTCACCATTATTTGAGACCTATTCCATTGGATTCACCTCTTCTCCCTTATCACCTTTATACATATCATTTTTCAGCAAAAAATTTTTGACCCCACTTGCCCCTTTTTAGTTCCCTTGTCCTCATGGCCCATACCCGTAGCCAAGAATTGGAAGCTCGCTTCAATACCTTGCAATCTGGTCTCACCATGACCCAACAAGAAGTGAAACAACTCAGTGCCAATTTTGAAACCATCAATACAACCATGCATTCCTCAATGGAGGAAGTCAAACAAGAACTGACCACCCAGCTTGAATTTTTTTTTTCATCACTCTGCACCAAACTAAATATCCCTACAGATAACCCTTCCCCTGACTCAACTCCCCATATTGAAGGTGAAAATTCCTCTCATTCCCATAACTTTCAGCACCATCACTTTCAACATCACCTACACCTTCCACGGGTGGATGTGACCAAATCTGATGGCTCAGACCCCACTGGTTGGGTAACCCAAATGGAACATTATTTCTCTTTATACAACATTACATATGACTTGTCCAAACTCTGGTATGGTGTTCTCCATCTAGATCAACAACGTTGGCAATGGTGGCAATGGAGAAAAACTTCTCGTCAAGGGTATATTGCTTGGACACACTTTGTGGTTGAGCCTTATGAATGCTTTGACACTGACACCAACCATTTGGGTCATTTGACAAAGTTAAAACAATCAGGAACAGTATAAGACTTTATAGCTTCCTTTGAGCACCTGGCTTTTTGAACAGAGGGCATGACCGATGCCTTTTTTCGAAAGTATTTTATCAGTGGCCTCGAGGAGGAGATTCGGGCCCATGTCCTCATGGCTCGACCTTCGAGTTGGGTGGAGGCTACTAAAAGAGATAAAGAATCACAACAGTTTGTATCTTCTCAAAACTGAAAAGCCTCTTTTATCCCTTGCCCTAAACCCATAAATCCCACTACTCCCTCTACCCCACTAAAGATCCAAAAATTGACCAGGGCTGAAATGGCTAATTGCCAACTCAAAGGCCTTTGTTATAACTGTGATGAAAAATATTTCCCGGGCCACAAATGTAAGGAACAAAATATTTTTATGGCCATCTCTGAGGATATTTCAGAAGAGGATGTTGAAACTCCCCTTGTGTCTAAGTCACATGAAACCACTGACATAACCCCTCCCTCAAACCCTCCTGAAGTAGAAACGATCATTTCCCTCAATGCTCTCACTGGCTTCTCCGCTCCCCAAACCCTCAAGTTAATTGGTTACATCAAGCATCGAAAGGTCATCATTTTGGTTGATAGTGGAAGCACCCATAATTTTATTCATCGCCGCATTACCTAGGAAACTCATTGCTACATCCATGTCATCAATAATTTCCAAATCATGATTGCCAATGCTGGTTCCATGAAATGTGGAGGGCATTGTGAAAATGTGTGTCTCCAAATCAGTGACTACCACCTAAAATCCCATATGTTTGCTATCGACATGGGTGGCTATGACATTGTGTTGGGTGCAGATTGGCTAAGGACTTTGGGTCCCATACTCATGGATTTTAAGGAATTAACCATGCAATTCGACCAAGAGGGCCACCAATATAAATTCCAAGGCATCACCGCAGGTTCACCTAATATCATTAGTTCCCATCACATGGAAAAGTTGCTCAAAAAAGGTCGTTATGGTGTTATTTCCCAACTCCATGCCATACAAGCAACAGAGACACCCTCGGTCCTGCAAGACCTCCAAGCCCTCCTTTCTAAACATCAAATGGTATTTTCCACTCCCCAAGGACTCCCTGCTTCCCGTGGTGTTTAGATCATTCCATTCCCCTTGTACTTGGAAGCCTTCCTACCAATATCCATCTATATCGCCACCCCTTTTCACAAAAAAATTAAATTGAAAAAATGGTCTAGGAACTCAATGCAGGCGTTATTTGCCCTAGTACAAGCCCCTACTCTTCTCCTGTAGTCATGGTCTTGAAGAAAGAAGGTTCTTGGCGAATGTGTCCCGACTTCTGTGCCCTCAACAAACTGACCATTAAAGACAAATTTCCCATTCTTGTCATTGATAACCTCCTAGATGAATTGAGTGGCGCCCAATTCTTTACTAAACTTGATCTTCGCTCGAGCTACCACCAGATATGTATGAAAGAGGAAGACATTCCCAAGACTGCCTTTAGAACTCATGAGGGCCACTATGAGTTTTTGGTCATGCCCTTTGGCTTGTGTAATGCCCCCTCCACCTTCCAAAGCCTCATGAATCATGTCTTTCGTCCTTTTCTTCGTCATTTTGTCTTAGTTTTCTTTGACGATATCCTCATCTATATCAAAACCTGGAGAGACCACCTTACTCATATGAATTGAGTTCTCCATTTACTCTCTCAACACAAACTTTTCCTGAAACAGTATAAATGTGCTTTTGGCACCTCAGCAGTAGAATACTTGGGTCATCTGGTTGGCAAGGATGGCATCAGGGTGGATCCAAAAAAGATTGAAGCTATGAACGACTGGTCGCACCCAAAGACTCTCAAAAGCTTGCATGGATTTTTAGACTTAACATGTTATTATAGCAAGTTTGTTAAGAATTATGGAAAGATTGCAGCACCTCTCACTGCTCTCCTCAAAAAGAACTCTTTCACCTGGACTCCAGCTGTGGGTCAAGCTTTTCAAACCTTGAAGATGGCCATGTGCACCACTCCATTTCTGGCCCTTCTTGATTTCACAAAGACCTTTGTGTTGGAATGTGATGCCTCAGGGAAAGGAATTGGTGATGTCCTTATGCAAGAGGGTTGACCTCTGGCCTTTACCAGCAAGCAACTATCTGAAAGGAATCTATTATTGGATAAATCCGTAAGTGCAGACACAAACTGATCTCCCTAGATCCACCTGGATCTAGAACAAAGCAAGACAGAATATGACTCTTTCCCTAGATTCTAACCATTGAATTTAACAAGAGGCAAGAATAAGGAACATACATTATTAACGCTTCCTTTGGTCTTTGTTGCTCCCACTTCGCTCCAATGCTCTCATACAGTCAAGACCAAAACAATACAAACCAAGTGTAGTGAAGAAAGATAAATCTATTCAACAATGAATCTATGTATATGATCAAGGAGTTATACAATAAATAGGAACTAACTTTATGGGAAAGGGACATATTACTGTATCATATTGACAGAAAGTAAAGATTACAACCTGAGCCTTGATGTTGCAAACTTCCTTTCAATGGCCCTTGTCTCCAACACACACACTTGCTTACTTGCATGAAGAAGATTAACCACTTTTGATAAACTAGCTGGAGTTTCTTAGCTACTGTAGCATCAATCCTTCACATAGTCTTTCACCAATTCTCCAATGTCTTGCTTAACCTTGTTTGCTTCTCTTTGCTTAACCTTTTCCATGAGAATTCACTCAATATATAGGAGAGAATGAATTAGTTACTTGGATAGGAATGATCCCAAAATATCAGAGAATCCAGTACTAGGATAACCATTCAAATGCCATCTCATCCTTCTAGAAGATTCCCTTCTAGAAGCTTCAAGAATTCATCTTTTTCCCTTCTTTAGAAATATTTTGCACCCTAGCAGTTCAACACAGTGCGAACTTCTAGAACCCTGGCTTAAGGCAGCCTGCGAGAATCATGCATTCTCACAGACAAATATACTAGCAGCCTGCGAACATTCCTCAAAAATGTGATTTCTGGAAAGAGATGAAGGTAACTTTTCTCAGGAAAAAATTCTAATGAAGAGCCTGAATACACCATCATCAATACATCATCATGATGACCAAAATCATGGGTAACAGAATGCCCCCCAAAGTATGATGTTGGAACCAGTGACAGCCGATATACTTTGTAAGCTGCATGTGTGTGTCGGGAACCAGGAGAATATCTAATCGGAAACCTGCGAACAACCAAGCATCTACAGAATATCATATATACCAATTCTGAGGTAGGCATTCCCATACTCAGATCACAAACTGGTGACATTATAGACATGGTTCATGGCCACCAATCATACACTGTGGATCCATGCCGTCAAAATATAGCATAGCCACTTGAATGCACTGTGGATCTATGCGAGAAATTTCAAATCAAGACGACATAGCCACGAAACATACACAGTGGATCTATGTGTTGCAAATTATACATACTCCATCGCAACCTAGATCGCAAAGATAATATCTAGGGTCTTCAATCTTTTCGCCCAAAGTACGAATCTAACCATGTGATTACATGTGTTGAATTCGAACATGGTAGAAACCACTTGATTACCGGTCAATGATGAAACCGTTAACAAGTGCGAGGGAAATCACCATTGATGTTAATGACTCCCAAGGTACCATAGTACAATCCATTGAGTGTGAATAAATGAGTTGATGTCTAACATCCGATGGAATCTTTCGATCAGGGGTCAATGATGTAAACCCACTGTCGAAAGCGAGGAAACCTACCATTGAGGCATGCAAGTTCCAAGGTACCAAATAATTTCTAATTCGACGAAATAAAACTCGTCACAGGAGGGCCTTGATGTATCCCCCATCAATGACACGAAATGAGTAACAGAGGTTGAAGGTGAAACAGAGCATTTTGCAAAGTGAACTGGACACAAGGAAGGTCGACATGGAGAGAATGGATAACTGCAAATGGCCGACTCAATATAGGTTTCAAATGGACTTCTCTTGAACATATGAATGACACGAGCCATGATTTGGCAACATTGACGCAAAAACGACACAGGAATGACCTTGTAGCAAATCGAATGAGAGACAAATGGATTTGCCAAACTGGCTTCAAATGTGATGAATAGGGGGTGTCATGTTCAAGAGCGGCACTTACTGCCAATCAATACGAAAATGAAACATATCCCTTTCCCAAATTTTCCCCCACCATTTCTGGCGAGTACCTCTTTATTTTTATGCAAGCTTGAGGAGGATAACATATGCTTGTTGATGTAAGCTCATCCTTTGGACGAGTCCCTCGGAGTATATTTAACGAACCCTAAGAAGGAGTGGTTCAGTCCCATCATGGGTCTGTCAATATTTGTTTAATGAGTCCAGAGATAGAAAACTCGAAGGTTTTTCAAGATTATAGAGTTTGGAAAAACACTTAAAAGAGAACTCTCTCAGTTCCTTTTTCGTAAAATAGTCTGGACGAGACTGAAAAAGAGATAAATTATCGCTCACCAGACGCTCACTTCAAATACTTTATCGAGCGTGAAAATAGCAAGGTCGCTGGGTGATCTTTTCATGTTTAGAGAGTCTGAAAAGAGCTTAAAGAGGACTCCAGGGGGGTTCCTTTTTCGTATAACCTTGTTGAGCCTGAAAAAGTGATAAAACTATGCTCGATCACGTTCTCATGTATTTACGAGTGCAAGAACGGACAAAAAATGACGCTCGAGGTTTTATGTAAAAAACCCTAAAAAACAATAAAAAACATACGATAACCAAGAAAAACATGTCCATATCCCTGTATTGAATCGTCAAAGTCATCATGCCTACACAAGTTACACTCAACATGACATTAGAGATAAGGGTTTAGTTGATAAATAATTATAAAAAACCCAAAATGATATAGTAAAAGTAAATAAAATAAGTAACAACTCTTTTTTACCACACCATTTTACATTTCCACTATTGAGCTCCAAAAAACCCCTATTTTACCCTCTGAGTTCGGCATTAGATTACGGGAGCTACGAGAGACCATTCAGCGAGCCATGTGTGACATTAAGGTAGGCTCTTCATCCTTCACATTTTCATGGTTTCATTTTGTCATTTCATTGGTTAAATTTCCATTTTTAAGATGTTTTTCTAAGCCCTATATGTGCGCTGTCATTCTCGCAGGAAGCCCATACGGGGCCTGCGAGAATGATGCATTCTCGCAGGTGAGCCTTAAGCCACCTGCGAGGTTCTCGCACTGTGCAAATGGGGCACCTGCAAGAACCGCAAAGCCCAATTTTTTTTTTAAATTTTTAGCCAGATGAAAAAGATTTAAAGCATGAAAAAGTTATTAATCCTCCTTTTATGTTCCTTGTGCAGATAATTGGCCATGAACATGGTGCTTGAGTGGCATGAAAGGGAACATGAAGAGGATAATGCAATGGCCAAGAATCATCCTCCTACCATAGCTGCATTGAGAGATTGTGGGCTCTTGAAATACTTTCGCATCCCGGGCATGAGGGCCCAAGTCAGACTACTAGAGTACCTGGTTCGTATGTGGGACCCAGATCAACAGTTTTTTCATGTGGGAGCTCACACATTGTCCATAGACATTGAGGACATATACTTTTTGACTGGATTGTCCCGACGCGGATACTATGTCATCCTAACCGGTAGTATAGGTGGTGGGATAAAGATGAGTGAGTACTACAATCAATACTGTGTACCCGAGGCTGAGAGATAGAAAGGGAAAGTGGCTATCTGGGGGGTACAAGACTTGACCCTCCACACTATACTTTTTACTATATCTCGGATGGCTAGGAGTTTTGCTCCTCATATGGCATTACAGAGCTACTTCCAGTATGCCATCGAGTGTACCGAGCCTCGAGTATTCAACTGGACAGATGTTGTACTTCACGGTATCAAAAAAAAATTGACTAAATGCAGACATGGTAACCTGAAGCAATTCAGGTATGGATCGTTGTTGGTGTCCTTCTTCCTTGAGAGGGTCCCTATATTTAGACTACAGGTTGAGTGGAACATTCTGGGTCCCAGGGATCCAAGGATGTTGAGATGGTTTCGACTCATGGTCCGGCACATAGCAGGCCCGATCGTCAAGTACGATGATATTTTCTTTGACTGGCTTCAAACCTAGATGTTGATGGTCGATGACTACACTTATGCCGGGTTGGATTTCTGAGGAGATCCATACTTAGCACTACCAGAGGATACTCAGTGGGGTGACCTTGGTAAGAAGTACACGCATTTTCTCTTTTTAAATGTTTTTGAATTTTTATCATATTCAAATGTTTTTGGTTTTATACATTCATCCAAAGACTCATACAAAATCGTTTGTTGATAACAAAGATGTTGGACCATATAGACCTCCCGGCACTTCTCCCATCCAGTGGCGAGGAGAGGTAGCGGCAGCACCATAGTATGCCGAGGATTATCAAATAGTGGAACAAAATCTAGAGGGTCTTACTGTAGACATTCCAGATATGACTTTGGAAGAGGTTCCACGACACGATCAACGTCATACTGTAGGGGTATCAGCAGCTATGAGTCGAATTCTCCATAGGGTTGCTAGGGCAGTTGTGTCTTACCGTGAACGTCATCCATGACGTCACTTTGTAGAAGCTATAAGCTTCAATTTTTGATATTTTGGTCTTCGGACAAACTTTTGTAAAAACTCTTTTGATCATTATATATACAGATTGCTTCTACCAGATTACTTTATATTGTGTGAATTTGGATGTGTTTGATTTATAAATGGTTCAAATGTTTGTCCAATACATAATTAGCCAATGCATCTGTTAATGTATGAAGACATCTAGGAATATGCTGATATTCAATGTGATCAAAATAACGTTCCAAGAGGCGAATTCGCAAATACACCCGTAACAGAGTAGGACTTCGAATAGAATAGATATTACTTAACTGTAGTACTACAAGCTGCTAGTCAAGTCGCACAACCAAATGATGAATTCCGAGTGAGATAACATCAACCAATAATTCAATAACAGCGCTATACTCTGCAATGTTGTTGGTTGCACGACCAAGGCACACACCTCGTAAAGATACAAGTTCGTTTGTCGGGGCATATATTTCCCATGCAGCGGAAGCAAGGTTCAGAGTACTACGGCTAGTGCCATCAGTGAAGCCAATATAGTGTAGCGAAGACTCCGACATCTGGAAATCAAACACAACGTCACATAAGGGCAGAGACCAGATAACGTCAAAAGAAAACCAAAGTAACACACACAAAGTATGATACATAAAATAAAAGTACTTGTGCACAGATGATTTATGCATAGTAATTCTTCAAGTACAACCCATTCCTAGGTTCACTCAAAGGGATACCATCGTAATCTACCAGCTCATATGCTTCTTTTTCCAAAACTCGACGAGCAATATAAGGACCTCGCCACATTGGTTTGAATTTCCCAGCTCCTAAAACATCTCGATCCTATTCATAGAGAAGAACAAGATCACCTTCAGAGAAAACACGAGGCTTGACATGCTTTTCATACTGTGCCTTGACACGTTTCTTCTAGGCTTATATTACTAGAGTGGCGTCACATCGAGTTTCGTCTAATCGCATTAGATACAATAGACGTTCTTCTTCAGTGGAAGTGTTGGGTAGGAGTTCGACAACTAGCTTCAGAGAGGGTATCTCTCATTCTATAGGAAGAATGGCTTCCACACCATAGACTAATTGAAAAGGCGTAAACCCAGTCACAGATTTGACAGATGTCCGGTATGCCCACAATGCCGAAAACAACATTGTGTGCCAACTTGATTTATAAATTCCTATCATCCTTCGAAGCATAGTTATAAGAACTTTGTTGATCACTTCGACTTGAAAATTAGATTGTGGATAATAAGGCGTTGAGTTATCATGATGAAGACCCAACTTTTCCGTAAGTTCTGACATCATAAAATTCCTAAAGTGACTACCGTGATCAGTGACGATAGCATGGGGAACACCAAAACGAGTTATCACATGGTTAAAAATAAATAAGGTTGTGGTCTTTCCAGTATTATTGAATATTGGCATCACCTCGGCCCATTTTGTAAAGTAATCAACAGCTACAATGATGTAACCATGCCCCTCGGCCGAGTGAGGGTGACATGTCAGGAAATCGATGCCCCATTTTGCAAAAGGACCAACTGAGACCACAGAATGAAGAGGAGCAAGATGTGACCGGATTTTCTGATTGTAGGTCTGGCAGGCATGGCATTTCTGAACGGCAGTAATGCAGTCGTGAAACAAATAAGGCCAAAAATAACCTGCGCATAATATCTTCTAGGCAGTAGCATACCCAGACATATGACCACCACATGCTCCAGAATGGCAGTCATTCAGATCTTTCTCGGCTTTGTCGATTGTTAAACAACGACGAAAAACAGAGTCAATTCCCCAACAGTAAAGAGTATCCTCGAGGATAATGTATTGACGAGCTTGATAGCGTATGCAACGTCGGTCAGTACTTGACAAAGTAGGACAGAAAGTCTGGGCTTGGAGATATATAATGATATCCCCATACCAAAGATCGTCAGTGCTAATAAGGAAAAGAGATTCACCAGGTAATGAATCTACTACTACATTTTCCATGGAAGAATGAGGAAAATCACATATCAACTCAGAAAAAACTAATGACTTCTTGGGATTGGCGCGATCGAATTCCAAGTCAAACTCCTGGAGTATGACAATCCATTTGGAGTATTTTCCCCCTAGCAATTGACGTGTCAAAATATGTTGCATAGGGTTGCAATGAGAAATCATCGTAGTCTTACGTGAGAGGATATAATGCCGAAAGCATTGAACGGCTTGAACAGAAGCCAAGGCCAATTTTTCGACATGTTGATACTTGATTTCAGTTGGTGTGAGACTTCGACTCAAGTAGTAAACAACATGTTCGTCGTGCACATCATCCTCTTGGACGAGAACCATGCCAATAGTGTACTCCGAGGAAGAAAGATAAAGGAAATAATCGTGACTGTAATCAGGAGGAAAGAGAAGCGGAGCTCGCATTAGGGACAACTTTAAATCTTCACCGATCTCCCTAGATCCACCTAGATCTAGAACAAAGAAAGACAGAATATGACTCTTTCCCTAGATTCTAACCATTGAATTTAACAAGAGGAAAGAACAAGGAACATACCTTATTAACGCTTCCTTTGGTATTTGTTGCTCCCGCTTCGCTCCAATGCTCTCGTACAGTCAAGACCAAAACAATACAAACCAAGTGGAGTGAAGAAAGAAAAATCTATTCAACAATGAATCTATGTATATGATCAAGGAGTTATACAATAAAGAGGAACTAACTTTATGGGAAAGGGACATATTACTGTATCATATTGATGGAAAGTAAAGATTACAATGTGAGCCTTGATGTTGCAAACTTCCTTTCAATGGCCCTTGGCTCCAACACACACACTTGCTTACTTGCATGAAGAAGATTAACCACTTTTGATAAACTAGCTGGAGTTTCTTAGCTGATGTAGCATCAGTCCTTCACACAGTGTTTCACCAATTCTCCAATGTCTTGCTTAACCTTGTTTGCTTCTCTTTGATTAACCTTTTCCATGAGAATTCACTCAATATATAGAAGATAATGAATTAGTTACTTGGATAGGAATGATCCCAAAATATCAGGGAATCCAGTACTAGGATAACCATTCGAATGCCATCTCATCTTTCTAAAAGATTCCCTTCTAGAAGCTTCAAGAATTCATCTTTTTCCCTTCTTTAGAAATAGTTCGCACCCTAGCAGTTCAACACAGTGCGAACTTCTCGCACCCTGGCTTAAGGCCACCTGCGAGAATCATGCATTCTTGCATGCAAATATACTAGCAGCCTGCGAACATTCCTCAAAAATGTGATTTCTGGAAAGAGATGAAGGTAACTTTTCTCAGGAAAAAATTCTAATGAAGTGCCTAAATACACCATCATCAATACATTATCATGATGACCAAAATCATGGGTAATAGAATCTGGGCAAATCCATCTAGGTATATAGGATCATATCTCCATTGATCAGAGGAAATGGAAGAAGAATTCATGTACGGATCAGAGGAAAGTGATGGCGTGGCATATGTTTCTATCTTGCAGGAAAAATTAGAGGGATCGGTTGGGGGTATTGTTTTAGAACATATAGGGTGAGTACATGTATGGGAGAAGAAGGAGAAGAAAAGATAGAAGTATAGGTAGAGAGGAAGGAGAAACAAAGATAGAAGTAGAGGTGGAGTAGGACACTTTTCATAGATATGGATGAACAGGTGCAGGGAGTATGTGTCAATGCCATTGAGTGTAACATTGCTTAAATTGTAAGAGTTCGTTGAAACTTCATCTAAGATTGAGAAAATGCACTAACATTTAATGTTAAGAAGTAATTATAGACTTAATTCTAGCATTCCTTGACTTGGGAAAAACTAATATGTGCTTGAAGCTCCTTTTAACCTAAGATATTGTTTGCCTCTTCCTTGGGAATGTTGGGTATGTGTTATATTCTACATCGGGACCACATTTTGTCTGCCTAGGGACCGCATTATATTTAGGTGTTTTTTCGGCAAATGGTTTCTCTGCCAATGTTTTTCTATTTTCGATTAAGGAATTAGGGTTTTGGACTAATCCAGGTCACTGGGTTAGGGTTTTGGATGCCACTGGCTCCTATATGTATTTTGTATTGTAAACATTGTAACACAATGAATGAATATAGAATATGTTGGTTTTCCCGGTTTGGGTTTCCAGGGGAAAAATCTCTGTGTAATGTTTGTATTTACCATTGTATCTTTTCTGTTCTTTTTCTGAATATCTGTTTGCAGTAGATATTGTACAAGGTTAGAATTTACAGGGAAGAGGCCAAATAAAACCTCCAATTTAAAACTTAGGTTAAGTTATATGAATTTTCAAGTGAAATATATGAATTATATAAAACTTTATCTTAAGACATTCAAACGTCATTGGTTTTCATGTGAAACTAATAGAAGAAGGGAGAATTGATTACTATTAGTCCCCATAGCCTAAAGGGTAGGGACTAATAATGTGAAGGAAATATATAAATATATAATCACAAACATGATTACCCATCATTTTTCAAATGAAATGATTACTACCATATTAACTATAGATATGACATATAATAAGGAATTTTGTATCTTAACAACATTGTGAAGATCCATAATTAAGCCTTGAACGTCCTTAGCTAGGTGATGCATTTCAAATCTCCTTTATGGGGAATACATGGTGGTGTACGGCATGAAAACAAGTATTAGAAGTAACATGTTAGGGACTAAGTCATTACTTTTTATCATCCCTAGACCATAACTTGGGCTATGAGATCTATTCCTAGACAATAAAACTTCAAAAATTATAATGTACATATCCTACTTCTAGGTCAAGAATTCCCTCTATAAGATATATTGATTCCTAAAAGAAACTAATAAGGTCTAAGTCCCTAGTTTCTAGTCATAAACCATAGCTAGGCCCCCTATTACCATCTATGGATTCTAAAAACTAAAAATTGTGGCCATAACCCACTTGTAGGAAAAATATTCCCTTCCCATGGTGTTGGCTCAAATTGCAAGATCACGATCCACATAGGTGTCCAATAAATCCTATTGTGGACTAACACCATCATTATCAATCCTTGAATTAGGGAAGGTTTTACTTGAGGTGTGTTGCAAAAACATTAGGTATATGGAGAGTCCTATAGAATGTAAACATGACCTTGTGAAATAGTTCATGCATTATTATTCTTTATATATTCATTTATTAATAACTGAAGTTGCAACATTCATTATAATGTAGAAGGATCTATTCATTAGTCACAATAAATGTAGAATGAGGAAGAACCACATAAACATCATCCACATAAACCATAAATCATAAAGTAAAAATAACAAGAAGTATATTTTTATTAAACTCCATAACCAACAAAAGATACTTCATACCCAATATAGTACATATAATCACAATCTAGTTGCATCCATGGCTCATTGCGATAGACCAACATAACCATCAATCCACATGATGACCAACCAACCCTTTTTCCCAATGCATGCACATTGATATTTATAGAATCATTCCCATGGGCATTGAGACTCGATGGAAATCCATAGAATAACTAACCAAATAACTACATAAATACAATTAATCTTGCATGCTCATTGCCTAGATCCCATGATCATGAAAAAATAGGGATCTCATCCTTAAAATTCACTTCCTAGTCCAATTCAATCGTCTTGTTCTCTTCCTTCTTCTCTTAGATAACTTTTTTGACTCTTCCAAAATTCACGGTGCCACATCAGTTTTGCATGTCTTAAGTTGGAGCCACCTCATTGTGTCATCCTTAAAAAATGAATGGGACAAGAAGCCCCAACCACCCCTATTACCTCACAATTGAGTTAACTTCGGATTTCCTCTCTACTCGGCTATACTTTTTTGTCTCCCCAAATGAAGGGGATAACTTAGGAACAAATTCAAAATCTTGAGCTTAAAAGTGTTGGAAGGCTTCAAGTTCCTGCAACTATTTACATAGAAAATAGTGACCCATGTAGTAAGATATTAGGATTGATCCAAGTTTGTTGTGGGATTTATGGGTACGAGGATGAGAATTATCCCTAGTAGTTGGTTAGCTAATTTCCAATGTATAATATATTATATTTGTATCAATTCCCTAAGATTCAATGAAAATAAATGTGATATAAGAGGAAGAAAGAGGTATAGTTGGAGATACTTAGACATGAATTATTAAAGGTTATTTGAAGAATGAAGAGAATAAGTCTTTAGCACATGATATCCACTTCTCTTTTTGCACACAAATCAAATATATAAATACCTTTACTCTTTCTTTATAAACCCTAAACTAGAAAAAAAAAAACATGAATAACTTGCATATTTGAATCTATGAGATGTAGTTAACTAATCATGAACACAAATGTGATTATAATCGATAAAGTATTAAAGATATCACATAATTCATATTACAAAATATATCACACAATTCATATCACAAAGTAGACAATAATTTCGAGGGAGAAGAGAGATTTGTATTAACAATGTGTATATGCATATGCATGTTTAAAACTTCCACACTCGACCGTGAATTCCTTCCCAACTAAGCCTTTTCAACTCCAAATCCTTCACTATAACTAGCTAGATATGGTTTTAATGTGGAAATGTCATAGCTTGTGAAAATTTGGTTAAAAATCACAATAGTTAAAGTCTCATAAAAAACACAATTTTGTTGGAATACTAAGAGGGGGGGGTGAATCAGTATGAACACTTTATACCACTTTTAACCACAATATATATTATTTCACTTTATCAACAATGTTCAAGAGTTTATCATCAATGTATCATCTATGATTGCATTCAATATATATATCATAAGCATGTAATCATAAGAAACATCACATCAACATCACATCAAGAACACAATACACTAGTATTTATGTGGAAACCCAAATGGGAGAATGTTATCAAGAAAAAAAACCCTATGACTACACCAGGATTCAGAATGTAGGCAGATCAATTAATCATATAAAAGTCAAATACTTCTCTAACTACCCCAAACATACCAAAACTCATACAAGAAAAACAAAGATGAGAGGGATCATGTAACTATACCTCTACTCTGTGTCCACTAATGACCCCCTCGCGCTTGAAAGCTTCGCTGACTGCACGCCTCCTCCAAAGACTAGACTGCATTCAAAGATAGACAAATAGAAAGATACAAGCATGCTATTTATATACAAATTAGGGTTAGATGTTAGAATTTCAAAACATAAACCATTAAAAGCATTCAATACAGCATGATTTGGGACATAAAAAGTACTTCTTTTATTAATAACTCAATGATTATACCTTTACAACCAAAGGTGACTACTGCTCCACGAACCTGGTCTGGGCTCCTCTTCACCAAGATCCAAGTGAACCTTTGTATGGATTCTCCTCTCAACCTTATGATCTCTTCTTGGGGAGTGAATGGGTTCTGATGGAGGAAGAAGGGCTAATTGGGGAATGCTGAGGCAATTCTCACAAAAGGGCTGCAATTACTTGGGCAAGGAGGGGATGTGAAACAGGTAGAGTTTCATTCTTCTTATGTCTAGATGTGGAATGATACCCCAACACCTCCTTTTATATTACAAAAGGATGGTTATTCGGTTGGGTGACATGTTATAGGCGGTGGATTAGTTGGGAAACTACCCAATAGCCCGTAATCTCAACGAATTCCTTGCAACTTTTTATTTTTTGCAACTTTTGAAAGTATACGCGGGATGTAGTGGTGCAACATGCATACGTACATGGGTTTTAGTGGTGCAACAAGCGTATGTATGAGGGCAGTATTGGTGCAGGGCGCGTACATCTTCAAAAAATGGGTTTTTTATAAGAGCAACTTAGTGATGGCTTGAAAAAAAATGCAAGTAAGAGGGCCAAAGGCCAGGTATGCATGTGTAGAGAAATTTAGGGTTATAACAGATGTTCCCTAATGTGTGAGGTCAAAAAAGCATCTGATGGCTGAAATACATTATAAAATTTTCACCAATGTATGAAACGAGTGAGCCCAGGACCAGAGTTCAGGAGGTTCCTGTTGGGCTCTAAAGATTTCCTAAAAACAAACTTAGTTTAACATTAATTTATCAACCTGAGGATTCATCTTTATTTCAAGAATATCAGCAAAGTCTATGCAGATAGCTCATAGAGGCTAAAATCGTGTAGTTAAAGAAAATCTGAGTTTATCGACAATCAAATTCCTCACACATTCATTCATTAAACCTCTGAAATTGAGATCTTACTTAACATAATTGAAATCTGATCTATAAAGTGCTATGAATTAAAGGCATGAATTGAGTTACTAAATTGATCTAATTAATAAACAGTGATTGAATCTATGGAAAAAATCTCAACAAACTGCTCTATCGATGATTATCTAATCTGTTGGAAAGAAATAGCTGAGTATTGTAAATTGAGAAATAACCATAAATGGAAGGAACAAGCAATACTAATTTAGGTGAAAGGGATAGCAAATACTAAATTAAGCGAAAGGAACAACAAATTCTAATTTATGAGTCATTGGAAGTTTTCTTCATCGGCAGCATCATCATTCTCGAAAGAATGCCATCATCATCTGCATCAATATGTATCAATAAAAATGATACCTCATCACAGCACTAGGCTGGCACATCACAGTACTACACTGGCTCAATGTCACAGCTGATAAGTTGGTAGCTCAGTGTTAGTCACATCTTGCTTTACGTCTAACAACTAGGTCAGAAGCAAGGTATACATCATCATATTGCTTTACGTCTAACAACAAGGTCAGAAGCAAGGAATCATCTTTCTTTACGTCTAACAACTAGGTCAGAGGAAAGGAACACATCATCATCTTGATTTACGTCTAATAACAAGGTTAGAAGCAAGGAATCATCTTTCTTTATGTCTAACAACTAGGTCAGAAGCAAGGAATCACACAGCATCTTGCTTTACGTCTAACAACGAGGTCAAAAGCAATGACTCATCTTGCTTTACATCTAACAGTGAGGTCAGAAGCAAGGAACACACAACGTCTTGCTTTATGTCTAACAGCAAGGTCAGAACCAATGACTCATCTTGCTTTACGTCTAACAGCGAGGTCAGAAGCAAGGAACACACAACGTCTTTCTTTACATCTAACAGCGAGGTTAGAAGCAATGACTCATCTTGCTTTACGTCTAACAACGAGGTCAAAAGCAAGGAATAAATATATACTCCCCCTTTAAGGGAGGGTCCTTTTGGACTATACCAAGCTTATCTCAAAAGTGTTCAAAATTTACATGAGATAGAGGTTTGGTCAACACATCAGCAACCTGTTCATCCGTGCTAATGTACTGGAGCTTCAAGGCTCGTCTCTGTACCATGTCGCGGATGAAATGATAGCGGATCTCTATGTGCTTCGACCTGTCATGGAATACAGGATTCTTTGTCATCTTTATGCAGCTCTGGTTGTCACATAGAATCATGGTTGCTCTCATCTCCAAGTGAAATAGGCCAGTCAACAACATTCAAATCCATATAGCTTCACAGCTAGTAGAACATGCGGCAATGTACTCTACTTCCACTGTGCTGAGATCAATACTGGATTGCTTCCTACTCTGCCATGAGATCATGGTTGATNTCTCATCTCCAAGTGAAATAGGCCAGTCAACAACATTCAAATCCATATAGATTCACAGCTAGTAGAACATGCGGCAATGTACTCTACTTCCACTGTGCTGAGATCAATACTGGATTGCTTCCTACTCTGCCATGAGATCATGGTTGATCCCAAACTGAAATAGCATCCGGAAGTGCTTTTTCTGTCAGCAATGCTTCCTGCCCAATCTGCATCAGTGTATCTTCTCAATGTGAAGTCATGATCTCCATCATAGCTGAGACCATAATCCATTGTACCTTTAAGGTACCTCATCACATGTTTTGCAGCCATTAGGTGAACACGTCTGGGCTCTACCAGAAACTGACTCAAGGTGTTCACTGCAAAACAAATGTCTGGTCTGGTGTTCGTCAGGTACATCA
>JASDQU010101159.1:285004-299300 GCA_032191745.1 Picea mariana
CATAAATTGCCAATACAATGTTCAAGAGATAACTCAAACCAATACAGATAGTCCTCTCCAAAAGATGCGCCACTCTTCTCCCTCTCTCCAACTGGTAAGTTGCAGCTTGCCTCTTAAGAATGAGCAAGTGAGTTTTGTGATAAAGTGAGGCGCTAGCCTCTCTATATATACAAGACTGGCACGTGTGAAGGGTTTTCACTGGCAGGGCTGACCTCTCACTCTGGGTGGGTAAACCCGCCTTTAATTTAATTTTGGGTCTCAATAATAACTATTGGGGCGGACTTCTTATTCTGCCTATTACAATTGTTCGTTGACCAATCCTCAAAAGGGGATTTGGTCCTAATACAATTACCGACATGATTAATCCACAATGGGGATTAATCCTATAAATAATATATCAATAATAATAAGAATACTCTTTGCAGTTACATTATTTCAACACTTGCATAGAGCAATTATGAGTTCTGAATGCTTGGATAAAATTCTTAGATGATCCTTTCCAGGATCCATTACCCTCTATATATTACAATAATATGGGTAAATTAAGCTATCCCGAGGATCGAGATATCCTCAGGATTGATTTTATTATTTATAAAGTTTACAAAATGGATAATTAATCTCCCTTGAAACTGTTTTGCGCCTAATATCTTTAACCTACAATAGCTTACGTATCTTCAAAATCTCTTTGACTATCCTAGGTTTAACAATATTTATCCATTCCTGTAACAAAATCAAACAATTCCAACCGTATTTTAGAATTTATTTAATATAACTTAATAATCAAATCGTGGGAATGAGGAGAATATTTGTACCTTTTTCATAACCCAACATACCCCCTAGCTTACCTTCTTGCATGCCCTCATGCAAGCTGATTTCTTACATGTAAATCAGTGATGTTGTAAGGAGGAAAAGTTGGTTCACCAGGTCCCCTGAACCCATTCTTACATTTGAGCTCTTCAAAAGCAGTGTCTTCCCTCTTCTTATTAATTTGATAATCTCTCTGGCAACCCTCTAGAGGAAACCAGATAATAGGGGGATTATATCTACACCCAGTCCAGGCAAGTCCTTCCTCCTGGATCATTTTGGTATACCTTTCCACTCTGAAGGTAGCTGCAAAAAAGTTCTTGAAACCAAAGGGTTCCCTACTCTTGAATTCATTTGGGGAGGCATCCCATCTTAACTTGGAGGTAGCAAGAGCTTATTCTTTGAGCTCCCTAAAATATGTTATGCCTGATCGTATAACATGTCGGTGAATAGGGCTTAAAGATTCCACAACCCCTTCCCTTTTCATGAATGTTCTATGTCGCATGATGGCTGGAAAAGATTTTTGGGGTTCCCCTCTAATCTAGAGATCTAACCCAGTTTCCCTCTTCATGAAAGTTTTGTGATATTTAGCCCACCTGATTTGGTTTTTAGTAAAGGACATGAATTATTAAAGTTGTATGTCCCCAATAAAAGGACCAGGTTTATCTTTATTGATGTCTTCGAAAATGAGGTTGTGGAAGTATAGCTCGCACAGAAAGTATTGCACCTTCTCTTCCTACTCTCTAAAACATGACAGAAACTCAAAGATAGTGATGAATTTAATTGGTTTACCTACTTGAATAGATTTCACCCTCAACAACAGATAGCATTCTAACTACATGTACTACAGGGCTATTTACCTCAGTATGAGGTTATAACTATGTTGTGCCCTCTGGGAATGACATATCTATGTTAGGGAAGTCCTCAGTAGGGTTTGAAGAAGAATTTGGTGCCTGGTATTCTTCTGGCCTATTTGTGTCTTTGTTAATTGAGGTCCCTAAATTCCCTAGAACCTGAGCCATTTCTACCTCATAGATTTTCAAAAATTATTATGTGAGGCATTCCAGTAATGGATGGCTATCTTCCTGAATGTTTTCTTGTGGGGTTTGTTCTGTCTGTTCAATTCCCTGAATATCTTCCTGTGAGGTTTTCTCTGTCTGCATCATTTCCTATATTTCTTTAGGTTGTTCTATCTGTTTGTTTTTTCTTTTCCTCTCAATGGGGATTTTAGGGTAAGCAATTGTCCTTTTTGTCTTTTTCATTGATGCCTCTTCCTGTGAGGTCTGAGTCTCTGCCAATTGGACGGGGTCTGCCTCAATTTCATGTTGAGGAGATGGAACTTCCATTTGGGCAATAGCTTCCCCTTCCTGTGTTACTTCAATTCTATGGGGTGGGTCTTCATGATGTAATTCGGGTTTTTCCAGTTATAGAGGCCTATTGGCCTCAACAAGATCACCCCAGGTTATTTGAGTTTGACTCAGGGCCTTATTTACTATCATTTTTACTAATTCATGGTGGTTGATGATAGTAGCAGGATCTTTTGTCTTCTGTGCTCTTATAGCAACCTCATGTAACATAACATTTAGAAAAAATGGTAGATTGATTAATAGTCGTTGTTTGAGTGCCACTAGCAGTTTGAGGTGGCATGGGAGGATCACATTGTACCTTCCATCGTAGGTGATATACCTCTGTATTACACCTGCCAGTTCTTTCCATGGCTCTCTGAGAGTGCTGGGGTTAAGTCCCTTTCCCTTTTTATCAAGTTCCTCTCCAGGGTCTATGAAAGATTCTACATCTTCTTTGAGCATTGTATATCTTCCATTCCATTGTATGCTTGTGTTAGGGAGGCCTGTAACCTCTGCTATGATTTCCTGAGTGACTGGAATTCATATATCTCGAACCATGGAGATCCCTTCCTGCAAGTTTCGGAAGAATTCAAGCGTAATGTTCGTATCATATCCTTGCAACCGGTTGAAGTACTCTATCCACCCCAGCCGGTGTAAGATTTCTCTTTCCTTCTCAATTACCTATAGTAATGTTGGCTCCCGACGCACACTTCGGCCACCCATATTTCTGTGAGTAGGTGAGAACGACTATCGTTCCTTGCTGCAGCTTAAATAGAAAATATAGAACAACACTGTGTATATATAAAAAATGTGAATTTCTTCTTATTTACTGCACTCATTGTAATCTATCGGTAATTGTGTTGAGCATCTTCCCCCCATAAATGGAAAGGTCGACCTCGACTGTCAAAATGTATGAGTGTAATAATGGCGGGTAGTTCCTGCGAGGTGTGATTACTATGTCATCATTGCCACTGGAAAGCCAATCATTAATAACTTTTTCAAAAAGCACTTTAACGATATTTATGATAATCATCACTTTGTGTGGGAAATTTGAATTGTCATACCTATGTTAGAAACCTTTGGGGAAAAAGATTCTGAATGATTTTAAATTTGTTCACGTTTTTTAAAATTTTCCACATATCATAATGTTGTTACTTTCCCTTTTTATTGGATATAACCGGAATGATAGCCTCATTTTTTATAAAAGGAAATCTAAGAACACACTAAAACTTGGTGTATTTAAGGTAAACTTTGATACCACAGGCAGAGCCACTACTATCAGCAGGCATCCATAGCCTTAATAGGGTTGCCTTTTAACCCATAGATGAGCCTGTATCCTTAATAAATAGTTTGAATTGTCTTTTCCCAAGAATACCATTACCCTGGTTTGGTATCCATATGATGATAATTTCACTCACTAGATCATAACCCAAGTGAACAAGTCAACTCGTGATGAGACCTCTTGTCCTCTGACAGAAAAAAAATGCCAAAGGCCATTGCCCTGGTGTGGTATCCATAGTGGGAATGTCACTTATGTTATTAACTGATGATCGTGGTAGGTTGGCTCGTGATGAGACCCCCTATCCGTTATGGAAGAAGTTTATTACTTTGTTAAAAAATTTATTTTGATTTTTTTTTAAGCTCTATCAAGGGAGGCTCATCTACTCCTTAAGAGTGAGGGATGGCATAAAAAGTGTAAGAATGCCAAGTAAGAATGTATTTAAGATTCCTTATTATGATATGAAAGAAATTATCATTCAAGTATATGTAGATATATAGGGGAAAGAAACGAATTATGGTGGTTAATGAATTGTGAACAATTTTTAAGATAATTCGGAGAAATTAATCCAAAAATAGTTTACTAAGGTATGTTAAATGATCCACAAAAAATGACAAATTAGAACTAGTGATGATGAAAAATGGATCAGTGAAGGTCATACCCAAAGGAGTGACTGTCATAACAATGGCATTCTTTGAGAAAGGAACAACAATAAGAAAAAAACATGAAAGGAATAACAATTGTTCCTTTCGAATGGACAACACTATTGAAAAGGAACAACAAGCATTATAAGGGGAACATCAGTGTGATAGAAGGAACAACAATCGTTATTTCATATGGACGATATTAATTATGAAGGGAACAACAATCGTGCAAAGGTGACAATAGTTGTTCTTTTTAAAGGAACGACAATCATTTGCAAAGGAATCATCGATGATGCGACGGTAACAGAAGTCATTCTTTTTAAAGGAACGACAATCGTTTGCAAAGGAATCAACGATCATGAGAAGGTAACAACAATCATTCTTTTCAAAGGAATGACAATCATTTGCAAAGGAATCAACGATCATGAGAAGGTAACAACAATCGTTCTTTTCAAAGGAGCGAAAATCGTTTCATTTTAAATGAATAGCAATGATGATGTTCAAATTTTTAGCCATCTAATTAAGTGATTGAAAAACTCCCACAGAAATTTTAGTGCATCTATAATTGATTAGTCATCAACTAAATTCATTCAATTTCTATGGGTAAGTTTATGCGATAATCAAAGTATTGGATGGTCTATAAGCATGTTCGTCTTCTTGTAAAAATGGGGTTTATATTTGTTGGGTTTTTGCAAAGTGAGATAGGAGAAAGGAACAAAAAAGAGTGTTAAATTATATTCATTATAGTCATCTTTTCTAGTTCATATTCTCTCAAGTGACTTTCCTATAAAAAGAAAAAAAAAACTAAAAACTCAATCTAATCTGTAAAGAAAGCTATATACAATATGTAGAGTGCTAAAAAATCATCATTTATGGAGTTGAGGTTGTTGGGTTACCTTCCCAGCCAGCCAAAATCTGAACAATAGGGTCTTTACTTACTTCTTCGTAGAAGGATTCTTTTGAAGGCGGTTGATGGTAGAGTCGTATCCGGTGTCCATTTACCAGAAAAGGAGAACTAGATCCGTCCATGGTAACTAAAGTGATATCTCCATTATCATGAACTTCATTAATTTCATATGGTCCCAGCCACCTTGTCTACAATTTTCCAAGAAAATACTGAAATCTGGAGTCATAAAGAAGCGCCCAATCACCTTTCTAGAAGGATTTCTTCTTGATATGTTTATCATGCCATTTCACTCTTTGTTGTTGAATAACAACTGTGCACTCTAAGGCAGACATGCGTGCTTCTTCCAACTCATTGAGCTATTGTAGGCGTTGTTTATCCTTAGAGTCTTGATCTCAAACTCAATTGGAAAGATAGGTTCTTTACCATAGACTAAATGGTAAGGAGAGTAGACAGTGGCGTTACGCCATGTTGTGTGATAAGCCCATAAGGCATTTGGAAGCTCATTGGCCCAATTCTGTTAGTTTGTTGAGACTTTTTTGTCAAAATTGTCTCTAAGACTTTATTGGTGCTTTATACTTGTCCATTTTCCTGTGGGTGGTATGGAGAAGTAACTATGTGTTTAATATGATAATTGTTCAGGGTGGTCGTGATTCTATGAGCTGTAACTTATGACCCCCCATCAGGGATTACTTCCTTGGATAATCCATAGCGTCAAATAATTTGAAAAGAAATTTAATGACTACTTCCTCCATTGCGTTTGGTAATTCTTCTTCCTGTATCCATTTGGTCATGTAGTCTGTTGCAAATAGGATATAGGCCTTCTGATTTGACTTTGAGTTAAAGGGGCCAATGAAGTCTAGTGCCCATCTCTCAAATGGTTCTAAGACTACTTGTGATTTCAGGGGCATTTCATCAGCTTGTCTTGGTCAACCCATCTGTTGACAACTGTCACAGGTCTCGATATATTTCTTTGCATATTTGAATATTGAGGGCCAATAATATACCATCTGTAAAATCTTGTGTCCAGACCTGTGGTCTGCGAAATTTCCACCACAGGGCTCGTCATGACCCGCCTTCAGTATGTCGTAAATTTCGTCATCTCGTACACATCTTCGAATCTGGAGATCATCCCCTATGTGAAAAAGATATCCACCAATCCAGGTGAATCATGCACTGTGCTGGAAAATCAATTTTCTTTCTCTTAATGATAGATGTGCTGGTAGTTTCTCGACTGTTGGATAATTTTCCACATCAACGTACCAAGGTGGCTTAGTAGTGACAACGAACAGATGTTCGTCTGGAAATTGATCTTCAACTGTCAAGGAATCATCTGTTTTGGGTATGCGAGACAGGAAGTCTGCAACAATATTTTCTCTTTCGGGTCAATCTTTGATGGTGATGTCGAATTCCTGCAATAGAAATAACCACCGAGTAACCCTTCCATTAGTAATAGGTTTATTAGCTAAATATTTAATAGCAAAATGATGAGTGTACAAAATAACTGGATAGTTGGTTATATAATGACAAAATTTATTAATGGCATGTATAACAATGTTGGCACAGGGTCAGACCCAGGGTTCACTCCAAGAGCACACCAACAAGCCCTAGCTATTGGCCCTTTTGGAAACACCTGCGAAGCAGATGCAGTCTCACCCGAAGCAGTTATGAGGGGGATGCAGAAAAGAGATGTCTACATCCAGGGGAATATCAAGTGGATCTAACACAACAACAATATAGCATTCATATATCACTTATCAGCTAGATCTACCCTGCACAGTTATAGATATGATCTAACAAAAGAATGCAATAACAATGACAGAGATCCAGGCATCAATCATACATACGACACAAAATATACTTGGTTCACCCTCTCTCTAGGGCTACGTCCACAGAACTATGCATATGATTTATTAAAGTAAAGCATACAGTTCTTGTCTACGCTCTCAGCCAGCAAATCTTCTTTCTTCTCTCTCTTTCTCTCCCCTTTCCTGCGCACCCAGCAGCAGGAATTGATCTTCACACACAACTGAAGATATTACAATACCATAAGACTCTCTCTCAGTGCTTCTCTCTCTCAACATAGTAATCTCTCACAACACTAGAACTAGATCAACAACAATATCGTACCAATACTCAATGAACAACTTGACCCAGGTCCTCTTGACCTTTATTTATACATTACAATCCCTCATCGACAGCCTTAGGTTGAGACCTAGGTTCCAAAACCCTAGTTACCAAAACCCTAGTTGTCTAAAACCCTAGGTCAACTTGAACCGCTTTTCCTAGGCTTCGCCAGCCTATCTTTCCTTCCTTTTCACGCAATGCTCCAAAGCATCCAATGGTGGATTTTTCTGCTTTCTAGGTTTTCCTCAATCCATCTTCCTTGCTGATCTGTCATCCTCAATCTCCTCATCCAACAGCTTGCTTTTCTGCACTTCGCTCTATCTTTTCTGTTCTTCTTCTCACTTCGACCCAGTGACAGTCACTGTGTCTCCTGCGAAGCTCGCTTTTTACCTTTCTCCCTTGTTCTTTGCTTCCTTCCATAACCAAGGGCCAACAGGCCCCCAACACTCACCTGTGGCTCATCCCGAGGCACTTTGGATATGATTCCTTTGTTTTTCTTCGACTTGGACTGCATGGTGCAGCCCTTGCTTTCTTCTTTATGCCTCCTTCCCTTCATTGTGTAGACTGTAATTTTTGTGTCTGGTACCCAGTTTCAAGTGCACCTGGTACCTAGACCTATTTCCTCATTCTTTTACTTAGATCTGTGAGGTAGTTGCTTGTCATAGTACAACTTCAGCCGACTCCCATTTACCAATCCTTCCTTCCACTCTCCATTCAATGTATTCAGTTGCGTAGTTCCTCCTTCTGTAACATTGGTGATCTCATATGGTCAAAGCCAATGCGTTCTGAACTTCCCAGGGTGTTTTATAAAATTACTGTCATACATCATTACTAAGTCACCTTGCTTGAATGCCTTCTTCTTGATGTGCCTATCATGATAGGCCTTCTCCCTTTCCTTCTGAACCAGCTGATGGAACCCATCAATGAATATGTCTTCTTCCAGTTCGACCAGCTATGCTAGCCTCTCGCGAACTATACTAGTATCATCCATGTCTGTAAACGCAACAATCCTTAAGCTTGGTACAAAATATTCCATCGGGACAACAACTTCAAGACCATAAAACAACTTGAAAGGGGTCTGCATTGTTAATTTCTTGCAAGTGGTTTGATAGGCCCATAGTACTATAGGTACTCTTAAATCCCAGTCATCCCTATTCACACTGCAAATTTTCATCTATGTTGTCTGCAAAATCTTGTTGAATGCTTCAACTGTTCCAATATTGACTTTCTTTATCTTGATCGGTTGTCCAATGAATGGCATCTCAACTCCTGGTCCTTCCACGTCTCTTTGGCCTTTTTTTTCAGTCATGTTTACCTTCCTCGGGTCATCATCATCGTCAACATTGATTTTATAGCAACTCTGCAATTTTTGGAGAGGTGCAGTCCATTCGTCCTCCTCTTGCTCCAAAGGGAGGCTATATGCTTCCTCGAATACTTTTTATCTCACAATCTGTAATGCCTGGTCTACTGAAGGATATTCACTTTCAAACAAAAATGTGGTTACAAAATTCTGAATCATACCTTCCCAATCTGCAGTGACGAGGCGCAACTCCGCTTGAAGGTACCAGTTGATAGGGGTCGTGTCCAATGTGTTAATGAATTTGTGCACCCATTGTTCTCGAGGAATGTTACTCTAGGCCTATACATAGCTTTGCGCATGTTCCTTTGGGAAACTTCAACTGATATATCTTACTTCGTAGCTTACTGCTTATGCCAAGAATCGCGTTGTCATCAAGGTTCGACATTGTGTCCAGTCTATGATATTTATTTTATGTGTTCCCTACCATCTTGCTGGTGTGGATTTCAGGGCCTCATCCATTTCCAACAGCCTCTATTGTGTTGGTACACTTGTCTTGAAATATGATAGGAAGCTTTCTAAAGAGTTCAAGCCATCAAATGTAGGTAAGTTACTCACTATTGTGCCAATCTAGCGAACTTCTCTGGTTAATCTAGCACATCTTCTGGTAGATACTTCATACATATGGTTCTTCCAGTTCTCCAACGCTTCTTATGAATATGATGAACACACGTTGTCACTTCGCCAACTCAGATTCCCATCCACTGTAGGATTGATGTAATCCTTTTGTCTAGCTGTCAGTTTGTAGATATTTTCCAGTTTGTATGTGTGATCCTCTTCTCTGATAGGCTCTATGTATCAAGGACCCTCATATGGATCTAAAGGTGCAATGACCCAAAGGACATCTCTTTCAAATGTCATAAGCCTCTTATTTAGGTAAACAATAGTAGAATTTTTGAAGGCCCAATCGATTCCTAACAATGCAGGGTAAGGGAAACTGTCATCAACAATTTCAATTACCCCAAAATCTGCAAAGGTTCTAACTCCGTCAATGTCCATAGGGACATGCTCCAACCATCCAAATGGGCTAATAGCTTGCTTATTGGCCATGTGAAGCCTGATAGGGGAATATATAAACTTTGGTTTTCCCATCAGTGCCCAGGTTTGCTTCGTCGTGACATTGACCTCTGACCTTAAGTCGAGGACTACATAGTCTATGTCATATTCTCCTATTTGAGAATTGAATTGTAATTCTTTATTTGTCCTTCTTTTCTTACCAATTTTGTGTACTTCCCTATTCAGTAAGGGGACTATCTTTCCTAGTTCATATTGCTTAACCAGATTTTTCATTTCTTGTATAGCTTTCCCATTTTTAAGAAGTTCTATAAACATGTATAAGAAATTGACAAGTTTACTTACCTCCTTTCCTTCTTTCGGTGAAGCCGACTGATCAAATGCCTGAGGCATATTCTCTTATTTCTGGTTGTGTTTTTGAAGAAGACCCTTGATCTGCTTTGAATTATTGCCTTGCTTCTTCAAATATTTGTCTTTCTTTCTTTGCATCAAAAGCTTGAGTCCTCTCTACATCTTTCCTGATGCTTGAGTCTTCTACGATCTTTCCTTGGGTAATTCTATCCTCTCCTATAGCATTGCCTCCTCAAGTAATAATAGCGAATCTAGGGTCTACTCCACGAGGTTTAGCATATATCAATTTCACTTGCGGGTTTTGTTGAGG
This sequence comes from Picea mariana, assembly GCA_032191745.1. NCBI lineage: Eukaryota > Viridiplantae > Streptophyta > Pinopsida > Pinales > Pinaceae > Picea > Picea mariana. Next base: position 295,141 of record JASDQU010101159.1, read on the forward strand.
TCCTCATCATTCCTGAAGTTTAGCTAGAAACATAGGGCAGTCCTCAATGACATGATCGAAGGAATTGCAATAACTACAAGTGGTACAAGGGTTCTGACAATCCCTTGCTAGATGTCCTGGCTGCACGCAATTATAACAGATTATTTATCCTTGACCTCGACCCATACCTCCTCTGAATCCACCACGCGGATTGAAGTTTCCTCTTCCTGGAGAGTTATACTGTGCATTGTTTCCTTCTTGGTGTACTTCGCCTTGGATCTTGTATATGTCTCTTGATATTTCATGCATGAGATCATAATCTATACAATATTTGTCATCATTCCATACTGACTTACAGAATGTGAAATACAATTTTGTGGGTCTCTGGACATATTTTTTCATGTAATAACACTCACCAGGGCGATGTCGATTTCTGCATACTTCGCACCAAGGTAGTGTGACTTGCTTTAGAGGGCTCGAAGCTCTAGAAGCCAAATATTCACGAAACGTGAGATAGTGTTCCTTATCATGGCCTTTTGATCTGCATCTTACACACCAGATATCTTCTCTTTTGTCTTTTCCCTTGTCCTTCTTCATATCCTCAACCTGCAAAGACAAACTATTTAACTGACTCATGATCTGGCTCATACCTGAGCTGGATTCTCCCAAGGGGGATAATTCGAGCTTCATGGCGATCTCTAATGATTCTGCCTGTGAAGCAATCTTCTGCTGCATTAGGGGGACTTTGATGTGTGGTAAAAGAGAAGCAATGAACCATTCTTTGTTCTTCTCATCCGGGATCTTAAAAGTCAATCGACTTGTTAGGGTCTTGAATCTTTGATCAAACTCCCAAACAGGTTCGACTACTTTCTGTTTGATCTCCTTTAGATCCATAATACATTATGACTCTGAATTAGGTTTTTTAAACTCTACAATCAATGCATTCTTGATCTCATTCAATGGCTTATTCTGCACAAGTCCCTGGACAAGATTCATGTACCAACTCAACGCGCGGTTCCTCAGTGTAGTGTTGAACTGGTTTCTTTTAACAGCTTTATCAGTAATATTCTTAATGTTCCATATGGCCTCACACAAGAACCAGTGTTGATCAAGATATTCAGATCCATCCCCTCTAAAGATAGGGAGTCTCATCTCATCTTCCATGGAGCTACCTAGGTTTCCTATCTAAGTAGTTGTTGAACTGCTATTAATAGTTCTCTGAGGACTTCGGTGCTTCAGAATATTCTGATTGCTTAGCCTTTCTAAAACAATAGGAGGATTGATATTACTTACTTCAGTGGTCTGCACAGTTTCTGATGTTTCTGGCTTGTCCCGATGAAGTTTTTTAGTGGCTTATTCCTCTGCTCTAGTAGGTTTTGAGTGCTCTTCATCCGTCATATCTCCCTCTTCTCCATTGTAGAAACCCTCTTCTCCATAGTTCTTCTTAAATAGGTTCTCAAGGTGAACCCCTCTGAATACTTTTCCACTACGCATATGTCCAGCTTCTATGTCACTGTCACTTTCTGAATTTCTGAACATTATCCTTTTCAGATCTAGCCACTCTACTGTATCTTCTATTGGATCATGTTGTCATTGATGCCAATGGTTTGATTATTTGGGAGATTGTTGGATCATATCTCATTGATCTAAATGGTTTGGTTTGATTGATGTCATTGATTGATTTCAAGTAATTGATTGATTGATGTTTGATGAACAATGAATATGCCTTGATGAGAATGATATATGTCCAAGTGGAAACCAATTGATAAAGATGGATCATTAATATGATGTTGTTGATGAGAATGATAGATGTCCAAGTGGAAACCAATTGATAAAGATGGATCATTAATATGATGTTGTTGATGAGAATGATAGATGTCCAAGTGGAAACCAATTGATAAATATGGATCATTGATATGATGCCCTTGATGATAATGATAGATGTCCAAGTGGAAACCAATTGATAAAGATGGATCATTGATATGATGCATTGATGAAGATGGATCAATGAGTTGTCATTGATACATGATGCATAGTTGATATATATGATGCAGTGGTGAATTAATGCAAAGATGAATCATTATTGTCTTATCATGGTTGATAAGGTGCACAAATGGATGAACTCCAAAGTGGTCCCCTTATGGTGAAAGCCCTCATGGGATGACGCTTTACAGATTGAGTTATCCTAGGAGAACGGTTGGAGGACCCATTCTTGTATGTGAAATAATGAGATGAAGATCAATGAAGTTGTTCATGAAACTATCCTAGATGGATAGTGCTTGTCATGCCATTTCCGGTGGTATGTGGAATGTCACATAACTCCTCACGGTTTGAGAGTCATGGCCTTATGATGTTGGAGGACCCCCATATGAAGGTTTGAAGCCCCAAAAGGTCAAAGAAGTCAAAGTGCTTGAAAAAAAGAAATCATTATTTAAATGATAAAGTAAAGTGACAAAATCAAGAAAGATTGTTTAAATGATAAAATGAAGTGACAAAATCAAGAAGGAATATTTAAATCATAAAGTATTGGAGAACTTTCTATTCATGGAAAGTGGTTAACCCTAAAATAAGGAAAATAGGTTAAGTGACCTAGAAGATGAAAGTATAAATAAGAAGCTAGGATCTCTTTTAAAATGAACATTTTGGTGAGAATCCTTTTTGTGGATCAATGGAGAGCTTCTTGTGAATATCTTGTGGAGTATTGATTAAGAGCTTCTTGTGAGAGCATCCTATTGGTGTGGATCTCTTGAGCATGATTGAAGATCTATTCTGAGGAAGAGAGGGAGAGGAGGATCTCATGGATGCATCAAAGTTTCGGCAATGTCGGAGATCTTGATGGCAAAAGTCTTGGATTCATAGAAAACCCTATTTTTTGATGTCCACACGGGCTGTCTGTGTATAGGGTGGATGTACACGTGGGCTGGTTGTGTATAGGGTGAGTGTACACGCGGGCTGACTGTGTACAGAGAGCGTGGAGTGGATAAAATCATGAAGAATTTTGTTTGAGCTGGTGCCAAGCTCTTGGACGATGAGGCAGGTTCCAGATCTACATTCTATGGCCTCAGATCTATCACTGAGACACTTGTATGGTTACATTATTGTCTTGATGGATACTATTGTTTGATATGTTATGAATGCTTAGGGCATTCTTGGTATGATTTCTATGATGTAGTTCAGTTTGGTTGATTTGGTTAATGGAGTGAGCAACATTCTTGTGATTCAGTAGTGACATGATTGCTATGGTATACTAGTTGTTTATACACGATTGAGATATCATTCATATTGATTTGTTGAGGAGCATGAGCAAGCTATTGGAGAGCTTGGATGTGTTGTGACTGGTTGTGGGTCAGTTTGGACAGTGGAAGATAGAAGAGAAAGTGATTGTAGGTTGCAGAGGATCTGAGCATGTGAAGAAAAGAAAAACCCTAGTTGCTTAGAAGCATATGCTTGTTGCATTATACACTGGTTGCGTTTACATGCGGGTTGTAGTGAGCCAAGGCATGTGCACACGCGGGCTGCACTACTGATAGGTCACGTACCTGTTGACAGATTGATATCTGTTGAGGATTGTTACCTCATATCAGTTGGTGTTGAGAATGTAAGCTGAGTCTTGCATATAGAGCTGGTGCTCTTGTAGAGTTGTTCTCTATTCAGTTGTTTCTGATAAACCCCAAGGATTGTAGTCCGTAATAAAAAGAAAATTGTACATACATCTTGTGTTCTTTGTGTTCATTGTGATGATGACTTGTTGATGATATACTGCTGATATATGTTGTTGATATGTGCTCACATCTAACTGGTTATAAATGACAGCAATGGGTAATGAATAAATGTTGAATGCTAATTGATGAGTTTTAGTGCAAGAGGGAAGTTTTGGGAAAAAGAGCCCCACACTCATTCACCCCCCCTCTAAGTGTGATAGGTGTGTCCAAAAATAAATGATCAAGGAACAAGAAGAGAGAAATAAGACTCAATTAGAAGAAAAGGAAGAAGAGATCACAAGACTAAGAGATGGAAAAGAAGATATGAATGTAGAAGAAGAGATTAGTAAAAGTTTTGAAACTATTGTCCATCTCAAGACCCAAATTGAAGAAGCCAAAAGAATAGAGGAACTATTGAAGATTCAAATAAATGAAAAGGAAGATTCATGTTGCAAATTAGAAGCTGAAATTGTTGACCTT
>JASDQU010101159.1:299400-314142 GCA_032191745.1 Picea mariana
AGAAATCATTATTTAATTGATAAATTAAAGTGACAAAATCAAGAAAGATTGTTTAAATGATAAAATGAAATGACAAAATCAAGAAGGAATATTTAAATGATAAAGTATTGGAGAACTTTCTATTCATGGAAAGTGGTTAACCCTAAAATAAGGAAAATAGGTCAAGTGACCTAGAAATGGGTTAAGTAACCTAAAACTGGGTTAAGTGACCTAGAAGAAAGTATAAATAAGAAGCTAGGATCTCTTGTAAAATGAACATTTTGGTGAGAATCTTTTTTGTGGATCAATGAAGAACTTCTTGTGAATATCTTGTGGAGTATTGATGGAGAGCTTCTTGTGAGAGCATCCTATTGGTGTGGATATATTAAGCATGATTGAAGATCTATTATGAGGAAGAGAGAGAGAGGAAGATCTCATGGATGCATCAAAGTTTTGACAATGTCAAAGATCTTGATGGAAAAAGTCTCGGATTCACAGAAAACCCTATTTTTTGATGTCCACGCGGGCTGTCTGTGTATAAGGTGCATGTACACGTGGGATGGCTATGTATAGGGTGAGTGTACATGCGGGCTGACTGTGTACAGGAAGAGTGGAGTGGATAAAATCATTGAGAATTTTGTTTGATCTAGTGCCAAGCTCTTAGATGATGAGGCAGGTTCTAGATCTGCATTCTATAGCCTTAGATCTATCACTGAGACACTGGTATGGTTACATTATTATCTTTATGGATACTATTGTTTAATATGTTGTGAATGCTTAGGGCATTCTTGGTATGGTTTCTATGATGTAGTTCAGTTTGGTTGATTTGGTTGATGGAGTGAGCAACACTCTTGTGATTCAGTAGTGACATGATTGCTATGGTATACTAGTTGTTTATACATGTGTTAAGAACCTGAATAAATCTACCAATATAATCACCACAAATACTAAATACTCAATAGATCCACAAAGCTAGATAGAAGAAACCACACTTTATTATTACCAAACCCTTGAGGTAGGACAACACCATACAATGGATCCTATTATGGAAGGAATCCTCTCATGTTCACTTGCCTCTTCGAGGGGGCATCCTCCTATTGAGCTACCGCTCCAAATACAATATTTCTCTTCATGTCTCATTACATTGCTTGAACCCCTTTATATAGTGCTACCATCACCTAAGAACATTCTAGAGGAGGAATCTTCTAGAAGTAGAACCTTTTAAGAAGTCCTCTTACATTTATTATATCTAATTACCCATTTATTATATATAACTACCATAGTGGGCCTTATTTAATAATATAGTGGACCTAGTCCACCTTACATTGAATGACCTCCACTATTATCACTATGGGCCCTCTGGGCCCCCCCACTACCTCTCTAGCTACCTTACATTCCATCCCCCTTATGAAGGCGTTGTCCTCAATGCTTGATGTATAACCATATACCAGGGTCCCATGGATAATTGTGGACCATAATGTTGAAGAAGACTGGAGAACCAAGGTCCCATGTAGAAAGGAAAGTCACCATGCTGATGTAGTCCAACCACCCTTGTAATCCAGGGTCCCATGTCCAAGTGCTCATGTGAACTCCCCATGGAAGATTTTGGAACCCAATAACCAACTCAAAATGATGCTCCAAATACTGACACCTGTCATGTGGATCCAAATAAGAATATCCATCCACATAGTGGAAAAGGGTCATAGCAGAATCTGGAAGGAATAATAACATTGTAGAATATGCAGGATGGACAATGGTAATAATCATAGGCTCTCGATTTGTCACATTGATTCTCTCTACAGAAGGTGGATTAGAGTCATCAAATAAAATATGAAAGTGGTTGTCATCCTAGAAATGACAACTATCCATATACCAATCATCACAATTGGCCTCAAGATCATACCAAGCATATATTTCTTGATTATATTCATCCCTAAGGCCCTCCACAATAAATCTCTCCTGCATGTTATTCAATGAATCTTGAATACTACAAAAACTATCATTGAGGCCATCTGTGAGGCTATCTGTGAGGCCATGAACAAATGCATCCAATGTGTGAAACAATTGGGCTCTGAATGATTCAAGAATTTCTTTCAGGGTTTGAGAGGAAATAGCCATATGAACACCCTATCAACTCTTCGGTCCTGCATCCATCACAAAAAAACCCAAAAAATAGACCCAATAAGTTTCGACAGAAAATCACAGCTTTTTCTGGAAAAACCCAAAAAAATTGTTGAAGTTAAAATGCTCATAACTTCACTTCCCAGACTCCGTTTAGGCTGATTTTTTTTTTTTAAGTTGGGTGAAATTGTGAGAGGAACTCAGATCTGTAACTTTATTGGGAAAATTCCCCCTCCAACTGATACATAAAAAATAAAAAATAAATAAAAATAACTAAAAAAATAAAAAATAAAAAAAGCGCCACCGTCCAGAGAAAAAACCCTGAAAATTTGCAGATTTTAAAACTTCAATATCTTGACTTCCCGAACTCCGTTTCGGACGATTTTTTTTTTTTTAACTTTGGTTTCTTTCTGACAGGAACTCATATATACAACCTTTTTATGCAAATTTTGCACTAAAATATACCGAAAAGTTCTGGAATGTCGCGGCCCTCTTTTTTCTTCTCCGAAAAAAAAAATCTGCAAAAATAAAAAATATTTGCCCACAATGTTTACCAAGGAAAGTGCTCTGATACCATTTGTTAAGAACCTAAATAGATCTACCAATATAATCACCACAAATATTGAATACTCAATAGATCCACAAAGCTAGATAGAAGAAACCACACTTTATTATTATCAAACCCTTGAGGTAGGGAAACACCATACAATGGATCCTATTATGGAAGGGATCCTCTCTTGTTCACTTGCCTCTTCGAGGGGGCATCCTCCTATTGAGCTACCGCTACAAATACAATATTTCTCTTCATGTCTCATTACATTGCTTGAACCCCTTTATATAGTTCTACCATCACCTAAGAACATTCTAGAGGAGGAATCTTCTAGAAGTAGAACCTTCTAAGAAGTCCTCTTACATTTNCTACCATAGTGGGCCTTATTTAATAATATAGTGAACCTAGTCCACCTTACATTGAATGACCTCCACTATTATCACTATGGGCCCTCTGGCCCCCCCACTACCTCTCTAGCTACCTTACAACATGATTGAGATAGCATTCATATTGATTTGTTGAGGAGCATGAGCAAGCTATTGGAGAGCTTGGATGTGTTGTGACTGGCTATGGGTCAGTTTGGATAGTGGAAGATAGAAGAGAAAGTGATTGTAGCTTGCAAAGGATCTGAGCATGTGAAGAAAAGAAAAACCCTAGTTTCTTAGAAGCATACGCTTGTTGCATTATACACTGGCCGCATTTACACGTGGGCTGTAGTGAGCCAGGGCGCATGCGCATGCAGGCTACACTACTGATAGGTCACGTACCTGTTGAAATATTGATATCTGTTGAGGATTGTTACCTCATCTCAGTTGGTGCTGAGAATGTAAGCTAAGTCTTTCATATAGAGCTGGTGCTCTTGTAGAGTTGTACTCTATTCAATTGTTGTTGATAAACCCCAAGGATTGTAGTTCGTAATAAAAAGAAAATTGTACATACATCTTGTGTTCTTTGTGCTCATTGTGATGATGACTTGTTGATGATATACTGCTGATATATGTTGTTGATATGTGCTCACATATAACTGGTTATACATGACAGCAATGGGTAATGAATAAATGTTGAATGCTAATTGATGAGTTTTAGTGCAAGAGGGAAGTTTTGGGAAAAAGAGCCCCACACTCATTCACCCCCCCTCTAAGTGTGGTAGGTGTGTCCAACATCTTCAATATGTGGTTTTCATGCAATAGCATCTTGATTCTTAACTTCAGAAAATGCAAAAATTTCCCTCTGGGTCCTTTGAAAAAGTATCTCTCATCTTAGTTATACGATTCTACTCTATCAACAACAAACGCGGTGATATACCCTCCAATGGTACTATCAAACCAATGATCTACTGCTCTGGATACGGCATTGTCGACTCTCTTAACCTTCTAGATCAACATCGATGTCCACACCACAGGAGGTCTAGATATGATCTTGAACTGGGTATTGGCTAACCTAGCCAACCACTCAAACAACTCCTGGTAGATTCCACCAAAGAAGATCTCGTGAATGTCAGTGAAGATGTACCTTTGTAGACAATCCTCAGTACTCAGTTTATGGTTCTTGTTCTGGGCTTTAGTGAAGTCCCTCTCTTGATCTTCTATCCACTTTTGAATCTATGTCTTCGATGGGAAACACCTTGACATTCCCTTACATAGATTTCTGTCACAGCAACGGAACCATTTGTTGGCACAGGGGCAGACCCAGGGTTCACTCCAAGAGCGCACCAACAAGCCTTAGCTACTGGCCCTTTCGAAAACACCTGTGAAGTAGATGCAGTCTCACCCGAAGCATCTATGAGGGGGCTACAGGACATAGATGTCTACAGCCAAGGGAATATCAAGTGGATCCAACACAACAACAATACAACATTCATATATCACTTATCAGCTAGATCTACCCTGTGTAGTTATATATCTGATCTAACACAAGAATGCAATAACAATATAAGAATGATAGAGATCTAGGCATCAATCACACACATGACACAAAATATACATGGTTCACCCTCTCTCTAGGGCTATGTCCACAGAATTGTGCTTATGATTTATTAAGGTAAAGAATACAGTTCTTGTCTACATTCTCAGCCAGTAGATCTTCCTTCTTCTCTCTCTTTCTCTCCCCTTTCCTGCACACCTAGCTACGGAACTTGATCTTCACATACAGGTGAATATCTTATAATTCTAGAAGGCTCTCTCTCTCAGTTCTTCTCTCTCTCAACACAGTAATCTCTCACAACACTAGAACTAGATCAACAACAATACCGTACCAATACTCAATGACCAACCCGACAAAGGTCCTCCTGACCTTTATTTATACATTACAATCCCTCACTGATAGCCTTAGGTTGAGACCTAGGTGCCAAAACCCTAGTTACCAAAACCCTAGTTGTCTAAAACCCTAGGTCAACTTGACCCTCTTTTCCCGAGCTTCACCAGCCTATCTTTCCTTCCTTTTCACGCGGTGCTCTAAAGTATCCAATGATGGATTTTTCTGCTTTCTGGGTTGTCCTCAATCCATCCTCCTTGTTGATCTGTCATCCTTGATCTCCTCATCCAATAGCTTTCTTTTCTGCACTTTTCTCCATATTTTCTTCTCTTCTGCTCACTTCAACCTAGTGACAGTCACTATGTCTCTCGCGAAGCTCGCTTTTTACCTTTTCTCCCTTGTTCTTCACTTCCTTCCATAACCAAGGGCTAACAAACAACTAAATTTTTTTTTTCCATTACTGTATAATTTGATTCAGCGGGAGTAATATTTTTGCTAATAAAATAAATAGCATAGGGTTTCTTGTCTTCTTCCTGTCCAAGGACAGCGCCTATGGTGATATCTAATGCATCTGTGGAGATGTGAAATGGTATTTTCCAGTTTGGTCCTCTCAGCACCGGTGCTGTCGAAATTAGCTTTTTGAGTCCTGTGAATGCTAGATCACACTTGTCAGACCACTGAAATTCAGCGTTACCAGTCAAATCATGTAAAGGTGTAGCAGTTCTTGAAAAAATTTCCATAAATCTGCGATAGTATCCTGAAGCGCCAAGGAAACTATGTACCTCAGTTTGTGTGAGTGGTGTAGGTAGATTAAGGATTACCTCTATTTTTGTTGGGTCTACCCTGATTCCATCTGTAGAAATATAATGCCCCAGTACCACACCTTCAGTCACCATCATATGACATTTTTCATGACTTAAACATAACCTGGTAGCAATGCACCGCTCTAGTGCCTTCTCTAGATTGTCTAGAGCTTGATCAAAGTCGTTGCCATAATGAATGAAATCATCCATGTAAACTTCAATCCCTTCACTAATCAGATCAGAAAATATGCTTAGAATGGCCCTCTAGAATGTGGTTGGAGCATTACATAATCCAAAGGGCAATACTTTGTATGCAAAGGTACCCCAGGGACATGTGAATGTAGTTTTATCTTGATCTTCTTGGGAAATATGGATCTTATTATAGCCACTAAAACCATCTAGGAAAGTGGATAATTTCTTACCTGCTAAAGTATCTAGGACCTGATCGATAAAAGGTAGGGGGAATTGGTCTTTCTTGGTGGATATGTTGAGTTCCCTGTAGTCTACATAGATTCACCATTTCCCATTCTTCTTGGGGACGATCACTAGTGGGGAAACCCACCGACTATCCGAGATAGGATATATGAAATCTACATCCAATAGCTTTTGTAATTCTTCCTTAACAATGTCCTTGAGGTGGGGATTCAATATTATTTGGGGATTTCAGATGGTTCGGGCATCTTTATCAATATAAATATGAGGTGTGTAGAGTTGCAGATCAATGCCCTTCATGTCAGAATACTCCCAGGCAAAAGCCTGTTGATATTTAGAAAGGATTTGAATCAGTTTTTGTTGTTGTTGCTCATCTAAATTGGCATTAATATTCAAAGACCTCCCTGGTACAATCTCAACTAATTTTTTGTTATGGACAGTGGTAGTTGGGATTTTTTGTTCCATCAATTCTTCTAGCAGGTCTCCCTGTGCTTCACTATCCATAACAACTTTTAACATTTGGCATATTGGGTTACTTATAATGGTCGGGTTGTTAATGAAGATGTTGATCACATCATCCTCTAATTGGTTCTTGAGTCTAAGAGCTTCTTCCAGTGTGAGAGGGGATCGTAGATTCTTTCCTAGATATCTTGGTGGTGGCAGCTGTGGATGTATGATAGTCAGGCTTGGTTTAGCTGGAGGATACAGGATGATGTTCTTTGTAACACCTCCTCTAGAAATTTTCATGTTACCCATGCGACATCCTATGTATGCATCTGCTATTGTGAGCCATGGTCTTCCCAGTATTAATGGATTCCCATCAAGTCCACTTCTTGGGTTGATGATGAGGAAATTCACTGGATATTCACAAGAGTCGACTGAAATTTCTATATCGTGTAATGTGCCAACTAGTTTAACCAATGATCGATCAACCAATTGTAACACAATTGGTGTAGGTTCAAAAGAGTTGAAACCTAGGGTGTTGCAGGTTTCTATGGTTAGAAAATTAATGGTTTCCCCGAAATCTACTTGTGTATTTGGAAACGAATAGCCCTAGATCTGAACTGTTGCTATGGGATTCCCTGGGTCTGCATATTTGATTGGTTCTTGTCTACCTAAAATGAGATCAAACAAGGCTCCTACCACATGAACAGTTGATGATGAATTTTTAACTTTCCTAACAGGTTTCCTCCCACATAATTCCTTGATTGTATTTGCATAAATTGGGATGTCTTGCAGAGCCTGCAGGAGTGGGATATTAACATATAGATTATTCAGTTCCCCTATAATGTCGAAGTTAGGATACACAGTGGGTTTTTCTATCATCAATATTTCAGGGAACAGGGGAGGAGGAGTTACATCCTTATCATGATTCTGTTGTTTGATTTTGTTTCCTTCCTACTCTGTTTCTTCCGTTGAGGGTGTTATTGTTGGTTGTATGTTATTTTCATTCTCCTACTCTTGGGGAATTTTACTTTCTTTAGGAGAGATTATGCGCCCCGACCTCAACCAGAGTTCGTTGCACCCTACCGAGTTGATTTCCCCTTCCACATTCTCAATAATCTGCACAAGCTGGGCTGGTCTATTATTAGGATTTGAGCAGGGTTGGGCTGGTAATTGAGGGCGCAATTGTGATTGAGGGTTATGGGGTAGTTGGAGTGGAGCTTGTAAAGTGGGTTGGGTTTGAGGGGCCATCCCCATGGGTTTATTGGTTATTCCCATGGGGCACTACCAATTCTGATTCTAATTGGGGTTTTGGGCAGCTTTGTTGGACCATTGTGAAGGATAGGGGTTGTTTGAATTTTTCTAGGATGAGGTAGGGTATTGCGAGTCAGGCTAGGTGGGATTTCCAACTAGTTGATTCTGCCAAGTGGGATTTGCAGTTGGTTGATTTGGCCAAGTGGGATTTGTAACGGGATATTGTTGGGACTGCCAGGTGGGGTTAGAAAATGGTTGACCCTACCATGTGTTTCCATAATTTTGTTGCTGATTATACTGCCCAAAAAAGAAAGAAGAGGGATCCTGTAGTGTACCTGGAGGTCGGGCCTACCATTGGCGACGCTGAGCCATTAGATATAATGGTTTTTTTTCCTATTCTGCTTCTCTAAATACAACTTTTAGTCCTGGGAGCGATGGACATTTCTCTGTTGCATGATATTTGGCACAAATGGCGCAAACTCGAACCACATCCAAAGGACATTCCCTTGGACCATGTTTTTTTCTGCATCTGTGGAAAAATATGCACAAAGTCTGTTCTTCTTCTGCTTGTTTTTGTTTGGCCTGTAATACATCCAATTGTGTAGTCAGAGTGCTCAGAATGTCAGTTTTGAAATTTTCTAAGAGATTACTGACATCTGCTCGGGTAACTCCTCCGCTAGTAATATTGCTATTTCTAGAGAGGGGAGTCTGCATCCCTGATCTGGTCTGTGTACTTCCATGTGAGCACGTGATACACAATTAAACAATATTATCATAAGTTTCTTGATAAATATCACCCTTCCCCATTAAATTCAATGTTTATACCCATTCATCCTTCATTCCTTTTATCAAAGTGGCTTTGAGCACCTCACCTGGTAATGTACCATAAAGAGATCTTTACAAATTGTATTGGAACCTTTCAACATATTCTTCTAATGTCTCGTTTTCCGTTGTAGTCATCTGAAAGATTTCATCTTTTAGATCGTTGGTTCTACAATAATCCTGATATTTTTTCAAGAAGGCCTGTTTCATCTCATCCCATGAGTTTATAGTTCTACCTCCCAATCCTATAAACTAGCGCAAAGCTTCCACTTTCAAAGTGGAATGGAACAACTTTAGTTTTTGGGGTTCAGAGGTGTAATCATAACCCCTACATAGGACATCAAATTCAAATAAGAATGCATCCAGGTCTTCTAAAATCAATCCATGAAAGGTTGGTAGATTATGTAAGGGAATTTCTTTCATGGGGGCATTGGCAACTGGATCAACTATCGGATATTCCAAAGTAGAAGTCTGGGTTGTTGTTGATTTGGTTGCGCCATTTGGTCGAAGATATGCCAATAATCTTCAGGGATTTCTTGGCCTGGGTGTTCTTTTGATTGATTACTTGATCCCCTAGGGGATTTGATTGCACTACCTCTATCTGGGATTTCATGTATGCCTTCTCCTTTCACAGGAGATTCAAGATCAGGTGGTGGTGATGGGTTTTCCTTAGCAATTCTATTGGTCTCCCCTTCTCCTTCCTCCATATTACATGAGTTTCCCTCATCTAAACGACTGAGAGGTGGAAGATCTGTACTTTGAAAACTTTGCTCAGTCCCTCCAGTTTTGCTGTGAACCTCAGCATGGGTTGTAGTTGGTGAAACGATAGGCTGAGGGATTCGGGTGGAGCCTCTCCTGGGTCCAACCGAAGCTTGAGATTCATCTTTTCGGATGATGTCATCTATGAAAGTGTTTCTCCCAGGGAGCACCGAGCCCTGGGCTTTGGTATTTTTTAGTGGGGGTTTTGGTTTTTTAGGTTATTTATTTTTAGTCATACACACTTCACAAAAAATTCTAAACACCTATATAACCTCTATATATCAGCTGGAGGTAGGCGCTGGCATAAGAATTTTACTTATTGCCTTTGTAGGTTCTTACCTTCTGTCTTCAATACCTCATACTCCAGAGACACAACCTATGCTACCTTTGACACTCTCCCCAACACTGGCGCCAAAATGTTGGGCTCTAAAGATGTCCTAAAAAAAACCTTAGTTTAACAATAATTTATCAACCCGAGGATTCGTCTTTTATTTCAATAATATCACCAAAGTCTATGCAGATAGCTCGTAGAGGCTAAAATTGTGTAGTTAAAGAAAATCTGAGTTTATTGGCAATCAAGTTCCTCACACATGCATTCATTAAACTTCTGAAATTGAGATCTTACTTAATAGAATTGAAATATAATATATAAAGTGCTATGAATTAAAGGCATGAATTGAGTTACTGAATTGATCCAATTAAGAAACATTGATTGAATCTATGGAAAAAAGATCAACAAACTGATCTATCGATGATTATCTAATCTGCTGGAAAGAAATAGTTGAGTACTGTAAATTGAGAAAGAACGGTAAATGGAAGGAACAACAAATACTAATTTAGGTGAAAGGGACAACAAATACTAAATTAAGCGAAAAGAACAACAAAAGCTAATTTAAGCGAAAGGGACAACACGTGTGAAAATGAGAGGAACTATCTAGCAGTAAACTACAGCAATGGAAACTGGAACAATAATCGATAACATTCAAAATGAAGCATCTATCTTCTGTAAGAAAATAACATAAAATCATCAACACACTTATGAATTTATCTTGACTATTTCAAAAGAGATTTAAAGCACAAAACATAAATCAAACTGATACAATTACAGATTGAGACAATAACTCCTTCAGAATGGGCCCTCGGTCCTCAGAAGCATTGATGCTAGAAACTCAGTATGCGAAAATGATGAAAATGTTCAAATCCTTTATTAATTCCATAACTGGTACAACATTTACAAAAATTGCTTGCACACAACAATTCTGAGTTCTTAATGCTTGGATAAAATTCTTAGATGATCCTTTCCAGGATCCATTACCCTCTATATATTACAATAATATGGGTAAATTAAGCTATCCTGAGGATCGAGAGATCCTCAGGAATGCTTTTACTATTTATAAAGTTTACAAAATAGAGAATTAATATCTTTAACCTCCAATAGCTTACGTATCTTCAAAATCTCTTTGACTATCGTGGTTTTAACAATATTTATCCATTTCTGTAACAAAATCAAACAATTCCAACCGTATTTTAGAATTTATTTAATATAACTTAATAATATTTCTAGAAGACATACTAATCATTTTCTATCCTAATTATTCCTAATTAGCAGAAAAGTCAATCAAGATTATATCATAAATCGTGGGAATGAGGAGAATATTTGTACTTTTTTCATAACCCAACAGTTCCATCTGCAAAAATAATAATTGTCTCTCCGAGGCAAGCATACCCATGCTCGGGATGAAATAAATCATGGCTGCCAATCAAATACACTACAATCCATGTCATATAACTATATAAAGTGTATCTGCGAGAAATACACAATGGATCTACATCTCAAAATCAAAGATATACAAGTATAGTATCCATCTTCAAGAAGCCAATACCACCTAATTTCTGGAGATGAGGCCTTCATAGCTCAAGCAACAACTTCAAGATCTTCAAAACTCGGGTAGGAATACAATGTGAGTGTATGACTTCACTACCCAGAGGTCTTTGATGGCTCGTCAGGAAAAGACAAGAGGATGTCGATGATCAAGTAGAGAAATTCATTTATTTTGAACAAGGACTTGATTGGACTTTCGGGATGGCCAAGTCATGAGGTCAACAGACAAACTATAGAAAGGCCGACTCAGGTTGGGTGAAACTTCCCTTGGACAAAAGCATGAAAGATGATCAGACTTAGGAAGCATGACATTGACATAAGTTCACAATGCAGGGGGCAACACAAACTCTTCATGTGTTTGGAAGAGTAACCAAATGGAGGAGGAAACAACTCTATGTAGCGAGAACAACTTCCCAAGGTCATATTAGATCCCAATGCTTGACAAAAAAATGAAAGGATGTGATTTTTCCAATGGTGACTCATTGTGTTTCCAAAAAAGAATATATATTTCCCGTCCCCTCTTTTTGGGTTTTTTTATTCTTTTGTATTTTTCAATTTTTCAGAGAGCTTGAAAAAGAATAAAAGAATGCTACGTTACAAAGGAGGAATGAGTGTCACAAGCAAGCATAATAGTTCCAAGTGCAAGGAACACACTAATCCTTAGAGCAAGGAGATATGTGCAGGAAAAGGACACTCGAGGAAAATTCCTCCATGGGTCAAGGTGTCAGGTCGCAGAGGTAAAGTGCTACAAGGCTTGCGTATAAGGCATTCTTCAAAGGTTTAGTTGAGAGCAACATGGAGCCAGCATTAGGCCAAAGACGCAGATATGAAAATGCAATTATCAAGACACAATGAAACCCCCTTCATTGTGTTTTTAATGAGCCTAGAGAAGGTAAGCTCGGTAGTTTTTTCACATTTAGAGAGTCTGAAAAATGTAAAATAAGACTCCAAGGAGTACCTTTTTCAAAGGTAGTCTAGTCGGTTCGAAAAAGGGGTAAACTGGAACCAAAAAGACGTCTATTCAAAATCATTTTAACGAGTGTGACAAAGACAAGATCGCTCGACAATCTTCTCAATTTTAAGGAGTCTGAAAAGAGATTAACTATGGATTCAATGCCTTTTTCTAGATTTAGTCTTCTTAGCCCAAAAAAGTATAAAAGTTACTAAGGAGAACTCTCCCGGCGAGACGAATCTCCCGAGGCATACCTTTTTCCTCTATAATCTATAGGCTGGAAAAAGGAGTAAACTCATGCCAGTAGATGTTCTTTTGGACCTATTTAACGAGTGTGAAGGAACAAGGTCACTCAACAATCTTTTCAATTTTAGGGAGTTTGAAAAGAGCTTAACTGTGGACTCCGTGGAGGTTCCTTTTTTGTAAGTAATCTCCAAGGCTCGAAAAAGATGATAAACCAAAACCAAGGAGAATTTTCCTTTTTCATTAATTTAGTCCCTCAGGCCCGAAAAAAGGTTAAATTTATACCTGAGAATACTCTTCTAGCGAACCGAAATTCCTAGAGTATACCTTTGTTCGTACAATTGACCATTCGAACCGAAAAATGGGTAAACTAACGCCGGACAGACGTTCCTTCAAATTTTGATTTTGGCTAGCGTGAAGGGCAACAAGATCGCTCAAAAATCAAGGGCAACAAGGAAAAATGCAGCATGAACCTAAGATGAAAAATCATGGTCGTGTCAGTGGCCACACTAAGAGAAGCACATCCATAAAGGTCCACCCCAGAGGTAAAGGATCAGTGCCAGACGATTTGACTGAGAAGGTATTCAGTGATTCAGAAGGTTCTTCTAGTAGCAGGACCAGTTCCTATTCTCACAGAAAACAAAAGAAGCAAAAGACTTCTAAGAGTCACAAATTTGAGGAGTTTAGAAAGGCCAAACCTCCCTCCTTCGACGGTGAGATAAAGAAGGGAGAGAAAGCTGAGGTGTGGCTACTTGGGCTGAAGAAATATTTCAGAGTCCATGACTTCTCAGAGAATTTGAAGGCCCGAGTGGCCACTTTCAATCTGAACAGGAAGGCTTCCATCTGGTGGGAAGACCTTAAGAATATCAAAGGGGTCCGCGAGGAGGACCTATCTTGGAAACGGTTCGAGAAGTACTTCCGGAAGAAGTATTTATCAGAAAGGTATTTCGACGAGAAGGCTAAAGAATTTTATGAACTCAAGCTGAGACAACTTACCATGGAGGAATATGTCAACAAATTCCTTGACTTACTAAGGTACGTACCCTACATCAAAGCAGAGAAGGCGAAGGCACAATGCTTCATCAGCGGGCTTCCCAAAGAATATCGGAACCGAATTGAATTTGATGAACCAAAGACCTTAGAAGATACTATACGAAAGGCAACATATTGTCATGAGCAATATGGACATCGGGCAGAGTCTCGTGGAGACTGGAAACAAAAGAATGGTTCGAAATTTCAGAAGAAAGGGAGCAAATCCTCTGGATTTAAAAACTACAAGAAGAACCACAGAATGAACTTCCTGACCCGGAGTGTACTTCAGCAGAACTTTCCCTCTGCGGATGGAGATAAAACTTCTGGACCTATACCAGTAAACACTGATAACCCAAAGAGAAAACCTTTGGAATGCTGGGATTGTAGAGGAGATCATCTCCGGAGAGATTGTCCACTCCGACAGCAGAACAGTCGAAAGATTTATAACATGCAGGAAGCTACCACAGTCAACGATGTGGCCAGGAGTGTACCACAGATTTATGCAGCCTTGGACAATAACCAGGCTGACCACCAAGCTTCAGTGGTGGAAATAGAAGGTATGATCTTCAACCATTTGGTATCTATTTTGATTGACCCTGGTTCAAATTTGAGTTATATATCCCCTAAAACCGTTGATAAGTGTAAGCTACAGCCACAGAAGCAAACTAAACCATGGTTGGTACAGTTAGCTACTGGCACCAAAAGGAAGGTGGTAGAGGCTGTACCATCCTGCCAATTAATGTTGGGTGAATTCCTCACCCAAGAAACCCTTAATGTATTAACCTTGGGATCATACGATCTGTTGATTGGTATGGACTGACTGGCCGCCCATAAAGCCAAACTGGATTGTTACTATAAAACCTTAGAATGTGTGAGCAAAGAAGGAAAAAGGATAACCCTCCAAGGGATCTGAAAACCGGTCTCGGTGAGACAAATATCAGCATTACAAATGAGGAAATATTGCCGAAAGGGATGTCCCTTATACGCAGTACAGGTGTTGAAAACAACCGAAGGTGCAGATCCAAGCCCTGAAGACCACCCTATCCTGAGAGAATACCGATATGTATTTCCAGAAGAAATACCGGGTCTACCTCCAAGAAGAGACATTGACTTCTCAATAGAACTTGCACCAGGAGCAGTGCCCGTGTCTAGAACACCCTATCGGATGAGCATGCCTGAGTTAGTTGAACTCAAATTGCAATTGAAATAAATGATG
>JASDQU010101160.1:46689-57481 GCA_032191745.1 Picea mariana
CCCTATGATGTCAACCCTACTATATATCTCTAGTACACCAGGGTTGAGAGATGTTATCATACTCTCCCAACTCTTCCTTGAAACTAGGGTGGCTAAGGAATCATTCCCTAACTCGTGATGTTGACATACCGAGCATGGCCCCATGTGCCTCATGACATCATCCTTGAGATCCTCCCAGAGAATCTCTCTCTGATCTGTTGACAGGTCCTGAAATGTCCAAGCTGTCCAACCATAGGTACATCATGGACGGTCATCAAGATCTCTATCGTTTTCTGCTGCGACCATACATTTTTCCAACTGAACTCATATACCTCATTGGAAGCATATGTCCTACTCTTCTCCTCATCCTCATTCCAATGAGACTTTGAACCTATATCCACCTTTAGAATATCCTATGTCCCATGGATAAGTATTCTCTCCATCATGCCCAAGGCCTCATTTGACTATCTCGGGCGAACCTACCCTATCCTGATGCATGTAATGAAGTATCCCTTGTCAAGAGGTCTTTGCATAACAACTCTCCATGTCCCATGCAACTGCATATCTTCCCCTGTGTTGTTGTATATAATGAAAGTATCGGGGAATGCTAACATAAATAATTGCAACTGTATGTAGGACTAGGGAGTGTCATATGCATTGGTCAATCAGAAAGGCTTGACCAAAAACTCATCCACCGACACCCACGGTGAATAATCTCCTAGACTACACACTAATATCAAATCATCGGGTACAATAGTAGGTGACTCCACATACTGATGTTCAATCACACTCCCTCTATCATCACTCATATGGTTGTTGTTATTGAGAAGGTGATCTCCCAGGTCCATGTAATGTTGTAAGGGAGAGGACCCCTCTCCATGTAAATCTCCATGCTCCATAAAGTATGTCTCCTCCCTGTCCTCCAATGCATCCCCCTGGATCTCACTGTACACCTCTGCATGCCCTTGTATACCCATGCAAGCTCTTGTATCCTCTTGCCTCATAATGTATCCTGAGTGTATTGCTAGGTAAACCTATACATGGATGTAAACTAATCATAGAACCCAAATGGATGTGTCCTCATATCTTCCCTTGGCTTTGGAATCCCCGTGTGTATGTGTAGGACCAACTGTCTTAGAGATCCTCATGAATGGTGGTCCCTGTGACACATGAACATCCTCAGGCGTCTGCTAGTCACATCTCTCCATAATCATCAGTGATCCTGGGTATACTTAATGCTCCTCCATCAATTGGCGCTCCTTTATCAAAAAACCAACATCCTCTAGTGATGTAGCTGAAGTATATATCTGACTCTTTGATGAGATAGATGTAGTGGATCCATGACTAGCATCCTCAAGGAGATCCTCTAGTCTAGAATCCGATTCTTGAAGGGTTGCATGTGTGCCTTTCAATAATATTGATTTCTTACCAACTCACGAGTGAGTCGGTCCACTTCAGTCTCCTTCCCCATGATACATCTCTCCAACCTCCAAAAGTTAATCCCTATCCATAAGTAATTGTTGGTAGTCAATCCTCATCATAGTCACTCTCTCCATGAGTGTCTAAAGGTCCTCAATGGAAAACTATCCATCTGAACTATTATGTGCCATCGTGGCCCTCCAACAATACTCTTCCACAAAAGTGTGAGTATCATCAATGTGTCTAATGACTACCATGATCATATCCTCTCTGACCCTGATTTGTCCTGTCAAATGTTGTGACGAATGACCATTGCCCTGCTAAAGTGTTACCTCATGACTCCCACTTCTAAATTCAACAATGGAATCATCGTCAACCTTCTCCTCAAGAGCTAAGGCACCAAACTTCCCACTTTCCACTGAGCTACTGAATCCCCCTGTATGCCACTATACGTCTCATATATTGCTACCTCAATTTGAATCACCATGTATCATGTATGTACAGTTCTATCCTCATGTGCACTCACCCTATTAATATCATCTTCACCTAGATCCCATATGGATGTGTCCATACATGTGATATGGCCATCCTTACAAACAAGGAATGCATCCTCGTCACTATAGACCGGTCCCATAAGTAAGTATCTCGTCGACATGTCGGTCTCCACATCTGAATCTATCAATGGACTCTCAAAAATAGGTGACTCACTCTTCCCATACTGGTAGGTATGTATATAATCGTCTGTCTCCAATTCATGCCTCTCTTGTTGGGCCTACATATCCACATGTCCCTTGTGTTCAATCACTACACAAGGCTCCTCTACCACATCTGGAATTGCATTGATATCTTCATGTGTTGTGTCTAGAATAGATGACTGAAAAGGTGAGGAATGTGTCATGGTCAAATCCATATGAGGCTCATTATACCCCACTCATGACCTCATATCAACCTCTAAAGGTGGATCACCCAATATTCGATCCTCCTCATTCCCAAGTGATGACATTGTTGAGTCCTCATAGGTATCACCACTATGGTGAAGTGTTGAGTCCTCAACACTGTCTTATTGGGAAACTGAAGCACATGCACTATCATCCTGTCCATCATATGTGCATGAGTCACTAGCCTCATGGGACTGCTCTAATGAGGCATCTAAGGCCGCATCCTCATACACATCCTCATCATCACTGTCATAGTGAACCTCATTGTAATGCACTCTCCCATTGCCCCTACATATTTGATCTGGCTCCCAAGGATTTTTGCAATTGTATCAAAGTTCCATGCTCCCAATGGTTGTAGGATCAATATGTGTTCCCTTTAATACACTAGCATGTGGTGATGTATCCACTTTCCCGATTGCTTTGGCTCTGCTTTCCTATGCTTTTCTTCTCCAATAATTGACTTCTACAATCTTCTTGGCCCATACTGCAATATCATCTTTACTCCACCTAGGATTTTTTGTGGATACAAACTATTGGAATGTTACCTGAGCCCTACATGTCTCACTAAGATATTGATATTCCATATCACAATATATAATATCCTTTGCAATAAACATTTCTCCTCCATATCATTAGTGTTTTATCACATGTTGGCATGAGAATTGGCTCTGATACCACTGTAATGTTCCCAACTAAATCTGATGTAAAAATCAGATCTATGTGGTTGAGGAATTTAGTCAAACACTTGGCATACAAGCTCCCAACTCCCTTGAAATCACTTCAATACTTGTTGTCCCAATTAACTCAAGTTTAAGGGATGAATTTTAGGTCAAACACATCACATGCAACACCTAAAACCCTTCCCATTGAGTAATTGTTCTGAATTTGTGTTTATTGTTATGTGTATTTGCAGTTGGTTGGTTGAAGTGTTTTGTTAAACACTTTGTGTGCAATGGATGTAGTATTCATTTAAGTGTATTTTCTGATGTATTTTGGCCCAAATTTCTTCATGTAATATATAAGTAAAACAAATGCAATGATAACCAACTAATAGTTATTAAACACCATAAGATAGTACCTCAAATCCTTGCTTTATTTAATATGCACTTGGTTGTCCAACACACAATAATTTATAGATATAAAATGTATTTTATACTATTGATATATGTCTGGAAAATACATACAAAACGCAACAAAATAAAGGCAAAGATTCTCCCAATAAAAACCCTCTAACAACTTCTCCAAAAATATGTAATTTCTTCAACAAAGGATGACCCCAATGACAAGATATGTGCCTTGCTTGGTCTGAATTCGCCCTAGATGAAGATGAGGTTCGATCTACCAATGAAATTTCCAATCTCCTCATAAATAATTCTCCCAAGATGTACAAAAATCTATCCCAACAAGTAGAAACTTATGCAATCCCAAAATATGAATATTTCCACTACCAGATGCGCCCCTCCAAGCAATATTTTGCGATGGGTACAAAAATAATGAATCTCCTCAAATATCCTCTCCAAATACCAATATCTAATAGATCGAGAGGTGGATTAGACATGCAAGTGAATATCTAAGTTATATATATCTTCTAGATGCTAAATCAAACTTCTCCAAGATCTTTGGTGCGTCCCTCCTGAAGAGAACCCTTCTCACAATTCGCCCTACTTCAAAAATGAATGACTGAAATGGATCTAAACTGAATAGAATGGTGAGGAATGAATGTTTCACCTCCTTGTCCAATATTGGATCAGGAATAGAGGGATCTTTCACCTCATTGCCAATCTCTAGGGTTTATTCAGTCAAAACCCTCAAAACCCCCAAGTACCATGGGCTTTCTAGCTAAGAAGCCAGACATCAAAATGTCAATCAACAAAATGAGAGAATAGAATCCCATGTCTCTCTTTTATACCTCCTTTCACATTTTTCCATTCAAGTGACTTTTAATTCATCTTTTAATTTTTCTTAATAAATCACTTTATTAATTTAATAACCCTTTTTACTCCAAAAAGTGATTAATTCACCCTTATAACTTTTCCAGCCACTAAAATTCACTTTTTATCAATCTATCCTGTAGATATTTTTGTTCTGATTCCAACAATCTATTACACTAAGGTGTTTCTCCAAGAAACAATCTCCAAATAACACCTTTAGTGTAATTAATTAAAATATGCTCAATAATAACCCAAAATTACAGAAATCATTGAAATGCAACAAAACCAAGGAAAAAATATGCGGAATGGATCTTGATGATGAAATATGATGAATAATGTGAGTCAGACCCCATAAAACTTCTCAAAACTACCTGATCTCACTATTACTCCCAATTGGCTACTATGGTAGGCATCCCAAACTGTAACATAAGGGAATCCAAAAATGGGGACATTACACATGGTCTTGCAGACCAATCTACAAGTAGCATCACCATAGCCACATAGGATATCTCATGATTAAATAGATCATGTCTCAAGTAGCATGGCCACATAACCATCTCATGATCAAACAGATCATGTAACAAGTAGCATAGCCACACAGGCTATCTCATGATCAAACAGATCATGTCACAAGTATAACTGTCATAGCCCCATAGGATCTGGAATATGCAGTTGATCCAATTTGCAAATAACTGCACTACTACCCAATCCAAGAAGAGTCTGGGAAACTGCAACTCGCCATCTCACACAAAATATGGCATCTAGTTCATATAGAACTAATAACCTCTCCAACTCACACAGAATTTGGCATCTAGTTCATACAAAACTAGTAACTCGCCAACTCACACAAAATCTAGCATACAGTTCATAAAGAACTAGTAACTTTCCAGCTCACATAGAATCTAGCATCTAGTTCATACAAAACTAGTAACATGTGTACCAGACTATTTCACTAGAGTAGCAATATCTCAGTGTACCAGAATATTTCACTAGAGTAGCTATGCGTACTAGAATATTTCACTAGAGTAGCTATGCGTACTAGAATATTTCACTAGAGTAGCTATGCGTACCAGCCTATTTCACTAGAGTAGAAATATCTCAACGTAACATACTGTTTCACTGGAGTAGCTATGCATACCATACTATTTCACTAGAGTAGCAATATATCAGTGTACCAGACTATTTCATTGGAGTACCTATGCATACTAGACTATTTCATTGGAGTACCTGCGCACTAGACTGTTTCATTGGAGTAGAAGACTTCCAACACACTAGGTTGGTCCTCTATTTTTCCCAGAGGAATGCCCTCCCCGAAGGATCTGCGTGAAGTCTCCAACCAAACAAACCATTGGGCCTCCTCAGCTAGGAAAAAATGCTCTCCCCGAAGGATTTTTGTACACATCATCATGACTGGTGCCATAGTTAGTGCTTGGTCATGACAACCATTTTGTTATACGGAGTTGCATATGTAACACATCATACCCTATCACAAGGGTACATCCTTCCAAGACACACCAAGCTTGTCCCTGAAGTATTCAAACTTCACCCTTGATAGAGGCTTGGTCAACACATATGCTATCTGCTGATCTCTAGCGACATACTGGAGCTTCACTACTCCCTTTTGCACCATATCTCTGATATAATGGTTCACAATCTCGATATGCTTGGAATTGTCATGAAACATCGGGTTCTCCAACAAATTCACACAACTCTGGTTGTCACACTAGAAACAAGTTGCCTCTAAATCGAGATTAAACAATCCTGAACACGCTGCTATATACTCTACCTCAACCATTTTGAGTGCACACTAGTATGCTTCCTGCTAAACCATGAGATCATAGTTGATCCCAATACTGAAGCAACATCTAGATGTACTCTTCTGGTCTGCAACACTATCGACCCAATTTGAATCAGTATAGCCTTGTAGGCTTATCTCATGATCTGAAATATATCTAAGTCCATAGTCAATTGTACCTTTCAGGTAACTCATCACATGTTTTTCTGCAATCAAGTGAACATGTCTCAGCACAACCATACACTGACTATATATGTTCACCACAAAACATATATTTGTCCTTGAGTTCGTTAACAAACCAATCATTTGTCTATCCATGGTGGCATCCATTGTCTCTTCATATTCATCACCATCAATGTAGGAAACCAATCCCAGGCTCATCAAAATAATTATATGACATATCCTACCCTGGGTGCCTACTTAAGCACGTACAAAGCTCTCTTCAATATGTAGACATGAGACTCCTTCTCATGTATCTTATGGATACTCTATGTACACTTCTTCTGGCTACTGGAGAAAGTGTCTCATCATGATCATCTCCCTTTTATGGGAGAATATTCTGGCCACAAATCTAGCTTTGTACATCTTTATATTGTTATCTGCAACATTTTTGATCTTGTAGATCAACTTGGAAGTCACCACCGACTTCTCTTCTAGTCTCAGAACCAAGGAAAAATCTATATCCCAATCCTTCTGACTAGCTTTCTCCTTTGTCAATGAAACAAGGGAATCTTCTCAGTAGGTATCATATCTCCTCGAAGCCTCTAAAGCTTTGATAGAGCCTCCTCACTCATGGCACCTATCTGTTAGTCCTGAAAGACATCTCTCTCTCCCATTTGAATTTGAGGAGGAAAATTCTCTAAGCCACTAACTCTCTCTGAGATTAGGCTCACTTTAAGTCTCCATGCCCCCTCTGAAGCTTGAATCCCTCTGAATCTATATAATCTTTGACTCCCTTTGTATGTGATGATCTCTTCTGAAGTCTAATATCCTATGAATGGTCCAGGGGAGGCTGCTCCTCCCTTCTAGATCATGATGGATGAGTTATCTTGAATTCCATCTTCTTATGAGATAGCACTTGGTGTGGCCACCTGCTTCACCACTGGTGGAGCCATCTATTCCTTCTCATGATATGGCTCATCGATGCCATATATCTTTCCATCTTGCAAAGTGTCACGTGACCATGTTGGTCTCTTCCTAGTTACTGCAATGATTCTGGGTAGGCCCTTCTAGCTCTACTAACTCTACACTAAAGGGATCTATTCGGTCATATTTGGAGCCTTTTTATTCTTACAATCAATCTTCATATGAGATTCTTTGTATCTCGCAAAAGTACCCTTCTTTCCAGAAAGTTTTAACTCCGTTCTCTTTTTCTTTGGTACATGGATTTATATGGTATTGTATACAACTTCTTATCCGGATAGTCTGCTCCATGTCTCCAACTAGAGACCATCTAATATGGTGCCTCCTACAACCGTCACTATATCTCTCCTCAGAGTTATCACCTGTGACCTACTGGAAACAAGACCAACAACAAGGGAAAACAATAGACAAGAATAATATTCTTATAATAATAATAAAAGTAATAACGAGAACAATCGTCACAGTAGCCTCCTTCTTAGAGCTATCACTTGTGACCCGCGTGGAAGAAAAACAAGAAGTATCTCCTAGAGGATATGTTAGTTCATCTTGCAAACAAGTACGATAAGCATTTATATCAATAGTACTCACATGCTACCAAGTATTCATTGTACCTAGCAGTAATAGAACCTTTCAAAGATTTCTTTCACAACTATAATGTTTACTTGTAATGTAGCAATTATCGAACTTTATATGTGAAAATTGGAAACTTATCAATTTAATCAATCAAACCTAGAACCTGGAGTCCTATCTTCAAAAATGATTGTTTTTTCTTTTCTTTCGAGTCTCCTTCACTTAATATGACAAGTATTATCTCCAACCTGTCCCCTGTACTAAGACAATATGCTTTCTTGACAAAAATTTGAGTTAGAGAATATTATGCAATTAAACTCTAAAATCTCGACCTCAATCTATCTAACACTTTGACTAAGGTTAGCGTATAAATTTAACTTTGACCAGAAATAATCATAACTTCAATAGATAAAAAAGCAACATAGATGTTCAAAAGATCACAATAATGGCATAACAGTTAGAAGCATATCGAAATAATCAAACTTGGAGTGTGTTGTTCCTCTGAATGTGCTATATCTTAGATCCCTCTGGATCTACTATTGCTTCTTGGACAAAATATCCCTTCTCCTACAAACACCCTCAATATAGTTATACATTTTAAACACATACAAGTACATACCTTCGGCAACAGCGGCAGACAAGAACACCATCCAACAACAATGACAAGTAGTGAAGAACCCAAAAATTTCAAAGTGCTCCAACTTGCAATCTAAATATCGTTGGAGATGCGCTAGGGTAGGGAGCACTAGGATAACCAAAAAATTAGGCCTAGATCTTCCCTGAAAGTGAATAATGAATTTGGATTAGTTTTTGTTGTTACTTCAAAACCAGAAACCCTAACTGTCGAAAGAATGGATAGCGAGATGATCTAGGGAAAGAATAATTTGAGCATCCTTTCAACGAGTTATCAAAAACTTCACTAGACCAAAGGAAATGTAATTGGTATTGCAATTGGTGTTGAAATAGGAACTGAAACTAACACGAAGCAACTGACATTGCAATTGCAACTACAATGGGCACAACAAATTCGGAATATTGTAGATCTAATCTGGGGGAAATATGCGCCCTCCTTAGGCAACCTTCATAGTGGGTTCAGCAAGTTCTCAACGAGCTTGACAATGTGGGACATTGAGGATCTTCCTTCCAACGATTAGACTGTTACGAAGGAAACTAGCTCTAAAACCATGTTAAAATTTTGGTATGCTCATTAACCATAGACAATGTCACATCATTGTCACCCAACCATAACAATTCACATATGCCACCCTCAAGCACACTAACCTTTTCTTAGAATGATTCTGGAAAGTCCACACAAGAATCGATAGATAAACCCTAACCAGAAACACCATTGCTGCAACAATAACACAATACCAAGAGAATGTACTTCTACTAATAGAATCATACCTTTACCAAGAGAAGCACACAAGAGAGATACCAGAAAGACTAGGATTACACCACAGTAATTGCTGCACCACCCTCTCCAGACTTGCACCTCCTTTTGCTACAATTGCAACTGTTGTAGTTGTTTCTCCTCAAACGTGCACCCTCCTTCTGTTGAGTGAGAGTGTGTGAGTGTGTAAATGAGCTAAGGCTTCACCTTATTTATACTTATTCTACCAATGAACTTTTCCCACATGGCCGACCTGTCTTTTCTGGAAAATATAACTTACTTTGACTTTTTCTGGTAGGGTTGACTTCTCTTTTTGGGGTTTTCTATATCTTTATTATTATTCTCCTTGGGTCGACTTATGTTTTATGGTTTCCACACATATTTTTAATGGTTCTCTTACTTCTGGAATATTCTATTCCAAGTACCAAGGTTACACTTGGAAGTTAATACCTCCTGAAGCTACCAAAACATCAACATGTATCACATAACGTTAGGCCTTATAGGTATCCATATGCATAGAAGAGTGAGATTGAATGTATGATTCAAGAAATGTTAGAGGTCGACATCATTCAACCTGGCCAAAGTTCTTTCTCTCACCAGTTATGATGGTTATGAAAAAGGATGGTTCATGGCGTATGTGTCTAGATTATAGACAACTCAACAAAATGACCATCAAAGATAAGTTTCCTATTCATATGATTGGTGAATTATTAGATGAATTGGATGGATAAAAATTCTTTACTGATTTGGATCTTCGTTTGAGATATCATCAAATCAGAATGAGGCAGGAAGACATTCCCAAAACAACTTTTAGAACACATGAAGGTTATTATAAGATTTTGGTTATGCCATTTGGACTTACTAATGCACCTTCAACATTTCAAAGCTTGATGAATTCTATTTTCAAGCCCTTCCTTAGAAAATTTGTGTTAGTATTTTTTGATGACATACTAATCTACAACAAATCTTGGGAAGAGCATGTACAACATGTCAACATAGTATTACAATTATTGGAAGAGATACAAATTTATGCAACACCTTCCAAGTGTGCCTTTGGGGTTCAATAAGTGGAATATTTGGGTTATATTATATCTCATGAAGGTGTAAAATTGGATCCTAAAAAAATTAAAGCTATGAGGGAATGGCCAATTCCCAAAACCTTGAAGAAAATTAGAGGATTCTAAGGAAAATTAGTGTATAACTTCGTTATCCTAGCCACACATGACTTCACAATTTTTTTTATTGTGGAGTGTGATGCCTTAGACCATGGAATTGGTGTAGTTTTAATGCAAGAAGGGAGCCCCCTTTCCTTTTAAACAAGCCAACTTACAGGAAATAACTTACTCAAACCCATTTATGAAAAATAAATATTGGACATACTACATGCATTTAAGAAATGGATACCTTACCTAATACGAAGACACTTCAAAATAAAAATAGATCATGATAGTTTGAAGTACTTCTTGGAGCAATGATTATCTTCAAAAGAGAAACAAAAATGGGTTACAAAGATGCTATTTTATAACTTTGAAATTATCTATTAAAAAATAAAAAATAATATTGTGGCAGATTCCCTTTCAAGGAAAGAAGAAGAAACAAATGGTTCACTATGTGTTATTTCTAGTCT
>JASDQU010101160.1:57531-72855 GCA_032191745.1 Picea mariana
CCTCTCCAAATCCCAATATCTAATAGATCGAGAGGTGGATTAGACATGCAAGTGAATATCTAAGTTATATATCTCTTTTGGATGCTAAATCAAACTTCTCCAAGATCTTCGGTGCGCCCCTCCTGAAGAGAACCCTTCTCAGAATTCGCCCTACTTCAAAAATGAATGACTGAAATGGATCTAAATTGAATAGAATGGTGAGGGATGAATATTTCATCTCCTTGTCCAATATTGGACCAGGAATAGAGGGATCTTTCACCTCGTTGCTTATCTCTAGGGTTTATTCAGTCAAAACCCTCAAAACCCCCAAGTACCATGGGCTTTCTAGCTAAGAAGCCAGACATCAAAATGTCAATCAACAAAATGAGAGATTAGAATCCCCTATCTCTCTTTTATACCTCCTTTCACCTTTTTCCATTCAAGTGACTTTTAATTCATCTTTTAATTTTTCTTAATAAATCACTTTATTAATTTAATAACCCTTTTTACTCCAAAAAGTGATTAATTCACCCTTATAACTTTTCCAGCCACTAAAATTAACTTTTTATCAATATATCCTGTAGATATTTTTGTTCTGGTTCCAACAATCTATTACACTAAGGTGTTTCTCCAAGAAACAATCTCCAAATAACACCTTTAGTGTAATTAATTAAAATATGCTCAATAATAACCCAAAATTACAGAAATCATTGAAATGCAACAAAACCAAGGAAAAGATATGCGGAATTGATCTTGATGATGAAATATGATGAATAATGTGAGTCAGACCCCATACAACTCCTCAAAACTACATGAGCTCACTATTACTCCCAATTGGCTACTCTGGTAGGCATCCCAAACTGTAACATAAGGGAATCCAAAAATGGGGACATTACACATGGTCTTGTGGACCAATCTACAAGTAGCATCACCATAGACACACAGGATATATCATGATCAAACAGATCATGTCTCAAGTAGCATGGCCACACAACCATCTCATGATCAAACAGATAATGTAACAAGTAGCATAGCCACACATGTTATCTCATGATCAAACAGATCATGTCACAAGTATAACCATCATAGCCGCATAGGCTCTGGAATATGCAGTTGATCCATTTTACAAATAACTACACTACTACCCAATCCAAGCAGAGTCTGGGAAACTACAACTCGCCATCTCACACAAAATATGGCATCTAGTTCATATAGAACTAATAACCTCACCAACTCACATGGAATTTGGCATCTAGTTCATACAAAACTAGTAACTCGCCAACTCACACAAAATCTAGCATATAATTCATAAAGAACTAGTAACTTGCCAACTCACATAGAATCTAGCATCTAGTTCATAAAAAACTAGTAACATGTGTACCAGACTATTTCACTAGAGTAGCAATATCTCAGCGTACCAAAATATTTCACTAGAGTAGCTATGCGTACCATAATATTTCACTAGAGTAGCTATGTGTACCAGACTATTTCACTAGAGTAGAAATATCTCAACGTAACATACTATTTCACTGGAGTAGCTATGCATACCATATTATTTCACTAGAGTAGCAATATATCAGTGTACCAGACTATTTCATTGGAGTAGCTATGTATACCAGACTATTTCACTGGAGTACCTGCGCACTAGACTATTTGATTGGAGTAGAAGACTTCCAACACACTAGGTTGGTCCTCTAGTTTTCCCAGAGGAACGCCCTCCCCGAAGGATCTGCATGAAGTTTCCATCCACACAAACCATTTGGGCCTCCTTAGCTAGGAAAAAACGCTCTCCCCGAAGGATTTTCGTACACATCATCATGACTGGTGCCACAATTAGTGCTTGGGAATGACAACCATTCTGTTATACGAAGTCGCATATGTAACACATCATACCCTATCACAAGGGTACATCCTTCTGGGACACACCAATCTTGTCCCTGAAGTATTCAAACTTCACCCTTGATAGAGGCTTGGTCAACACATATGTTATCTGTTGATCTCTAGTGACATATTGGAGCTTCATTGCTCCCTTTTGCACCATATCTCTGATATAATGGTACACAATCTCGATATGCTTGGAATTGTCATGAAACATCGGGTTCTACAACAAATTCACACAACTATGGTTGTCACACTAGATACAAGTCGCCTCTAAATCAAGATCAAACAATCATGAACATGCTGCTATATACTCTACCTCAACCAATTTGAGTGCACACTAGTCTGCTTCCTGCTAAACCATGAGATCATAGTTTATCCCAATACTGAAGCAAGATCTAGATGTACTCTTCTGGTCTGCAATACTATTGACCCAATTTGAATCAGTGTAGCCTTGTAGGATTATCTCATGATCTGAAATATATCTAAGTCCATAGTCAATTGTACCTTTCAGGTAACTCATCACATGTTTTTCTGCAATCAAGTGAATATGTCTCAACACAACCATATACTGACTCAATATGTTCACCACAAAACATATATCTGTCATTGAGTTCATTAACGAACCAATCATCTGTTTATCCATGGTGGCATCCACTGTCTCTTCATATTCGTCACCATTGACGTAGGAAACCAATCCCAAGCTCATCAAAATAACTATATGACATATCCTTCCCTGGGTGCCTACTTAAGCCCGTACAAAGCTTTCTTCAATATGTAGACATGAGACTCCTTCTCATGTATCTTATGGCTACTCTGTGTACGCTTCTTCTGGCTACTGGAGCAAGTGTCTCATCATGATCATCTCTCTCTTATGGGAGAATATTCTGGCCACAAATCTAGCTTTGTACATCTCTATATTTTTATCTGCAACATTCTTGATCTTGTAGATCAACTTGGAAGTCACCATCGACTTCTCTTATAGTCTCAAAACCAAGGAAAAATCGGTATCCCAATCCTTTTGAATAGCTTTCTCCTTTGTCAATGAAACAAGGGAATCTTCTCAGGAGGTCTCATATCTCCTCGAAGCCTCCAAATCTTTGATATAGCCTCCTCACTCATGGCACCTATATGTTAGTCTTGAAATACATCTCTCTCTCCCATCTGAATTTGAGGAAAATTCTCTAAGCCACTAACTCTCTCTGAGATCAGGCTCACTCTAAGTCTCCATGCTCCCTTTGAAGCTTGAATCTCTCTGAATATATATAATCTTTGAAGCCATCTGCTCCCTTTGTATGTGATGATCTCTTTTGAAGTCTAATATCCTATGAATGGTCCAGGGGAGGCTGCTCCTCCCTACTGGATCATGATGGATGAGTTCTCTTGAATTCCATCTCTTTTTGAGCTAGAACTTGGTGTGGCCACCTGCCTCACCATTGGTGGAGCCATCTATTCCTTCTCATGATATGGCTCATCAATTCCATATGTCTTTCCATCCTACAAAGTGTCACGTGACCATGCTGGTCTCTTCCTGGTTACTGCAATGATTCTGGGTAGGCCCTTCTAGCTCTACTAACTCTACACTAAAGGGATCTATTCGGTCATATTTGGAGCCTTTTTCTCCTTACAATCAATCTCCATATGAGATTCTCTGTATCTCGCAAAAGTACCCTTCTTTCCAGAAGGTTTTAACTCCATCCTCTTTTTCTGTGGTACATGGATTTATATTGTATTGTATACAACTTCTTATCCAGATAGTCTACTCCATGTCTCCAACTAGAGACCATCTAATATGTTGCCTCCTACAACTGTCACTATATATCTCCTCAGAGTTATCACCTGTGACCTACCCAAAACAAGACCAACAACAAGGGAAAACAATAGACAAGAATAATATTCTTATAATAATAATAAAAGTAATAACGAGAACAATCGTCACAGTAGCCTCCTTCTTAGCGCTATCACTTGTGACTCGCATGGAAGAAAAACAAGAAGTATCTCCTAGAGGAGATGTTAGTTCATCTTGCAAACAAGTACAATAAGCATTTATATCAATAGTACTCACATTCTACCAAGTATTCATTGTACCTAGCAGTAATAGAACCTTTCAAAGATTTCTTTCACAACTATAATGTTTACTTGTAATGTAGCAATTATCGAACTTTATATGTGAAAATTGGAAACTTATCAATTTAATCAATCAAACCTAGAACCTGGAGTCCTATCTTCAAGAATGATTGTTGTTGCTTTTCTTTTGAGTCTCCTTCACTCAATATGACAAGTATTCTCTCCAACTTGTCCCCTATACTAAGACAATATGCTTTCTTGACAAAAATTTGAGTTAGAGAATATTATGCAATTAAACTCTAAAATCTCGACCTCAATCTATCTAAAACTTTGACTAAGGTCAGCGTATACATTTAACTTTGACCAGAAATAATCATAACTTCAATAGATAAAAAAGAAACATAGATGTTCAAAATATCACAATAATGGCATAACAGTTAGAGGCATATAGAAATAATCAAACTTGGAGTGTGTTGTTCCTTTGAATGTGCTAGATTTGAGATCCCTCTGGATATGCTATTGCTTCTTGGAAAAAATATCCCTTCTCCTACAAACACCCTCAATATAGTTATACATTTTAAACACATACAAGTACATACCTTCGGCAACAACGGCAGGCAACAACACCATCCGACAACAATGACAAGTAGTGACGAACCCAAAAATTTCAAAGTGCTCCAACTTGCAATCTAAATATCGTTGGAGAAGTGCTAGGGTAGGGAGCACTAGGATAACCAAAAAATTAGGCCCAACTCTTCCCTAAAAGTGAATAATGAATTTGGGTTAGTTTTTGTTGTTGCTTCAAAACCAGAAACCTTAATTGTCGAAAGAATGGATAGCGAGCTGATCTAGGGAAAGAATAATTTGAGCATCCTTTCAACGAGTTATCAAAAACTTCACTGGACCAGAGGAAATGTAATTGGTGTTGAAACAAGCATTGAAACTAACACGAAGCAACTGGCATTGCAACTGCAACTGCAACTGGCACAACAACTTCGAAATATTGTATATCTAATCTGGGGGAAATATGCGCCCTCCTTAGGCAACCTTCATAGTGGGTTCAGTACATTCTCAACGAGCTTGAAAATGGGGGAAATTGAGGATCTTCCTTCCAAATATTAGACTGTTACGAAGGAAAATATCTCTAAAACCATGTTAAAATTTTGGTATGCTCATTAACCATAGACAATGTCACATCATTGTAACCCAACCATAGGAATTCACATATGCCACCCTCGAGCACACTAACCTTTTCTTAGAATGATTATGTAAAGTCCACACAAGAACTGATAGATAAACCCTAACCAGAAACACCATTGTTGCAACAATAACACAATACCAAGAGAATGTACCTCTACTAATAGAATCATACCTTTACCAAGAGAAGCACACAAGAGAGATACCAGAAATATTGGGATTACACCACAGTAATTGTTGCACCACCCTCTCCAAACTTGCACCTCCTTTTGCTACAACTGCAACTGGTGTAGTTGTTGCTCCTCAAATGTGCACCCTCCTTCTGCTGAGTGAGAGTGTGTGAGTGTGTAAATGAGCTAAGGCTTCACCTTATTTATACTTATTCTACTAGTGAACTTTTCCCACATGGACGACCTGTCTTTTCTGTAAAATATAATTTACTTTGACTTTTTCTGGTAGGGTTGACTTCTCTTTTTGGGGTTTTCTATATCTTTATTATTATTCTCCTTGGTTAGACTTATGTTTTATGGTTTCCACACATATTTTTAATGGTTCTCTTACTTCTAGAATATTCTATTCCAAGTACCAAGGTTACACTTGGAAGTTAATACCTCCTGAAGCTACCAAAACATCAACATGTATCACATAACATTAGGCCTTACAGGTATCCATATGCATAGAAGAGTGAGATTGAATGTATGATTCAAGAAATGTTAGAGGTCAACATCATTCAACCTGGCCAAAGTTCTTTCTCTCACCAGTTATGATGGTTATGAAAAAGGATGGTTCATGGCGTATGTGTCCAGATTATAGACAACTCAACAAAATGACCATCAAATATAAGTTTCCTATTCCTATGATTGGTGAGTTATTAGATGAATTGGATGGAGAAAAATTCTTTACTGATTTGGATCTTCGTTCGAGATATCATCAAATCAGAATGAGGCAGGAAAACATTCCCAAAACAACTTTTAGAACAAATGAAAGTTATTATGAGTTTTTGGTTATGCCATTTGGACTTACTAATGCACCTTCAACATTTCAAAGCTTGATGAATTCTATTTTCAAGCCCTTCCTTAGAAAATTTGTGTTAGTATTTTTTGATGACATGCTAATCTACAACAAATCTTGGGAAGATCATGTAAAAAACATGTCAACATAGTATTACAATTATTGGAAGAGATACAAATTTATGCAACACCTTCCAAGTGTGCCTTTGGGGTTCAGTAAGTGGAATATTTTGGTTATATTGTATCTCATGAAGGTGTAAAATTGGATCCTAACAAAATTAAAGCTATGAGGGAATGGACAATTCCCAAAACCTTAAAGAAAATTAGAGGATTCTAAGGAAAATTAGTGTATAACTTCGTTATCTTAGCCACACATGACTTCACAATTTTTTTTAATGTGGAATGTGATGCCTCAGACCATGGCATTGGTGTAGTTTTAATGCAAGAAGGGAGCCCCCTTTCCTTTGAAAGAAGCCAACTTAAAGGAAATAACTTACTCAAACCCATTTATGAAAAATAAATATTGGACATACTACATGCAGTTAAGAAATGGATCCCTTACCTAATATGAAGACACTTCAAAGTAAAAATAGATCATGATAGTTTGAAGTACTTCTTGGATCAATGATTATATTCAAAAGAGAAACAAAAATGGGTTACAAATATGTTATTTTATGACTTTGAAATTATCTATTAAAAAAGAAAAAATAATATTGTGGCAGATTCCCTTTCAAGGAAAGAAGAAGAAACAAACGGTTCACTATGTTCTATTTCTATTCTGCAATCTGATTGGGTGGAAGAAGCAATGATAGAATGGAAGAAATATCAAGAGGTATGCAAGATCATTAAACAACTACAAGAGGACCCCATTTCACTAGATACATTTGTATGGAGGAATTATTTTCTATGGTATCATGATCACCTATATTTATGTAAGAATTCCCAACTAAAAAAGAAGGTCCTTCTGGAATTGTACACTTCTCCTATAGGAGGACATTCAAGATTCTTGAAAACATATCACATGATCAAGAAGGATTTTTTCTAGGAAGGTATTAACAATAATGTTCAAAAGTTTATGTCTGAATGTGTGGTTTTCCAATCAAATAAGGGAGAGACAATCAAGACATTGGGTTTCCTACGACCATTAGCTATACCAAGCAAACATTGAGAAGAATTTTTAATGGATTTTATTATAGGTTTACCCAAATATGAAGGAAAATTGTCATCATGGTAGTAGTGGATCAACTAACAAAGTATTCCCAATTTTTCTCTCTTTCTCATCCTTTTAAAGAAAGTACAATAGCTAAAGAATTCATGGAAATGGTTCAAAAACTACATGGAGTCCCCAATATTATTGTAAGTGACGGAGATCCAATTTTCAATGGAATTTTTTTGAATTAATTTTTTTTTTTGGGTACTTAGTTGGCTCACAACTCATATTACCATCCTCAATCCGATGGAAAAACTGAAATTATGAATAAATTTCTATATGGATATCTTCGTTTCTTTTCATCTGATAAACAAACACAATGGGTCAAGTGGTTTCCCTTGGAAGAATGGTGGTACAAAACATCCATCCATACTTCATGAAAAATGTCCCCATTTCTCGCACTAAACCATAAACCATAAATTGTGTTTCTAGAGCGATGTATCTTCTTTGAAATATGTAGCATGCAATCTACCTTGAAAAACTTAAGTATGTGGTAAATGGACTCAAGATATATCTATGGTTGCAATGAAAGCTGATTCTATAGAATGGAGGTTGTATTTTTTCTTTAGCATGCATGCATTGTCCTTGAGATGATGACTTTTAGTGGTTTTGAGCATGTTCTCTTAGTAATTCAAAAGGATGTCACTTTTTAAATTATCATCACTATCCCTTGATGTGATGTTTAGCACCAACTTCATACAATGTCGATGATCAAGTTACCAAGTATTTTTTACCTCAATCACAACTTCAACTTCAAATACCAACCCCCACCCCCCCCCCACCCCCCCTCCTAGGTGGATATGTGAGGCCCACCTCATCAATTGATGTGGATGTTTTGTTGTAGATAATATCATTAAATATCAAGATTGAGTTTGACTATCAACGAAATAAGTGAGCACATAGATACATATGACATTGTTGTATTGTTTGCAATTTTTCTCTCATTTGTTCATGCAATATAGATGCTGGAATGATCCTTTTGAGTTTTTGATTCATTGGAGAGGTTATTCAAGGTTATATTTGTTGTTTGGAGCCAAAAATAGAAACTCATGTAGCCTCTTATAACTTCTTGTAGGGATGTAGATTATCATGTGGAATATGATGAAGTGATGTAGAGAGGAATGTAGTGTGGAAGGATGTTGGATTTAGTTGTAACAGGGTCCCTTTGATGCTTACATATCATATTTGTAGACAATTTTGGTTTTTGGAGCTTTTGAATGATGAAAATGGATGGATATGGTGGATTTTGTGGGTGGTTTGGTGGTTGGATAATTTAATGAGTATGTGGATGATATATGAAGTGGAAGTGGATTGAGGTGGATGAGTAAATTAATTCATTTTGAATACAAAAAATGGATAATGGAGGTTTGAAATTGCATCTCTGTTTAAAAACCTTATTTTTGACATCTAAGCTTGCTTGGCCTCTGAAAATCTTGTCAAGTGTATAGTTGTTGTAGGTCGTGCTTATTGTAGATTGTATGTAATCTTTTCTATTGTTGCAGCTTGTATGTAGTTGGTGTTGATATATTTATTGTATGTTGACCTTGTTTCTCTATGTTTGTTGTTGATTATGATATTTAAATATGTACCAGATGAGAAATGTTGATGTTGATATACAATGAGATTATTATGTTTCTGTAATCAAATATATGCAATATGGTTTTTTCACATAGATATGATCCACGATTCTTAGGTTGAACTTCAAATATTGATATAAACAAAGATATTCAGGTTGAGCCTCTTTAGGTTTGTAGGATGACATATGCTAGTATAAAGCAATGTGATCTTCGTCTCAATCAATTTTTTTGTAGGCTAAAAAAGATTCCAACATAGACATAGATATGCATTTTGAGCTTGGTGATGTTGAAACTTTTGCATGTTGAGAGATAGACTAATATCTTGAAATATTGTAACACTGATTGTTGTGTGGAAATGCCATTAAATGTTGTTTCTTACTATAATGTAATTTTCTTGATAACCATCTACACCATGCCAATTTCATAACTGGTATGTTTTGTTGTAGAGCACATATATGTTTGTTCTTGCAAGTTGGAAAGTTTTGATAAAGATGATCAATTGAGGGATGATATAGGTTTTTTATAGATGTTGATATGGATGATGATGATGATGATGGTATATAGTGATGAAGTTGGAGATAAAAATGGATAGTATGGTGATGGTTATTACCATGCTAGAGATGAGTGATGATGGAACATGTTGGAATTTCTATAGTAGAGAATTCATAATGAATTGAATTAAAGAATGAAATAAATGGTGATGATGTTAATTGATTAGATGGTGTTAACCTTTAGTAAAAGTGTACCAGGAAAGAGATGATGGTGCTTCTTTTGTCATGCTCTTGATATCTATTGTAGATTGATGCTTTATTTTTGTGATGATGCAAGGTCTACTTGGATTGCAAATTTTATGATTTTTGTAACTTGTAACTTGTAACTTGAATACTGGAAAATTTTTAAGATTTTATATGTGTGTCCTGCTCATGTACTTGTTATTGTCCTTCATTTTAATCCCCGGAGACACTTGAAACAAGAGTTAGGTTTTCTTTTTATTTTCTTTTTTTCTCCGAGTATTGGTGTCATTGTTCGTTTTTAACAATGCCTTTCCCCATGATGTCTATAAGGGTTTTCAACGTGGGAAAATTATTATTACAGAGCTAATATTGTTGCATCCTATGAGTTTTTTAATCAAAGATTTGTCATTGGTGCCTCAGTGAGGTTTTTACCAAGGAATTTCGTTCCTCTTTTTTTGTTTTGTTTTTTTTCTCTGTTTTAATTTCTTTTCTTTTGAATAGGCTTTAGAGATCAGAATGACTTGAGGGAATTGCTACTCTCAAACACATTGAATTTTTGAATTTAGATCATGGTCGTGAATTCTTCCTTGAATAGTGGTTTATTGTAGACCTTGAGCCTATAACCATTGACTAGGAGAGGTATGTTCTCTACATCTATTTTTTTTATTTTGATTGAGCCATTTTCATAGCATGTGTCTATTTGGAATGGCCCCAATCATTTGATTTTAAACTTTCCTTTGAAATATTTGAATCTTGAATCATAGAGAAGGGTCCAATACCATTCTTTTAAAACTCTAGGCTTGATGACCTTATCATGCCATGTTTTTCTTTATTGTCGTACTACCTCAATGTGAAACAAGGCCTATTGTATATATTCATCTAAGGAATTAATATGTTGTAATGTTTCCTAAGATGATGAGAGGTCAAAATTCAAGATGGGACTTGGCCTTAGTGTGGATATGTTAAACTCAACAGGGAACAATGACTTATTTCCATATACCAACTCATAGGGGGTGAACCCTGTGGTGGTCTTCCAAGTTTAATTGTATGCCCATACAACTTCAACCAACCTATTTGTCCAATATTTTTACTGTAAGATTTATGTCTTGTTGAGAATGCTTTCCAATTCTCAGTTGGTCACTTCTACTTTTCCATTTTCTTGAGGGTGGTAGGTAGTGTATTTCCTATGGAATATCTTGTCCAAATGTATGAGGATTTCAATGATATTTGAGGTGAATTGGGGGACTTCATCTATGACTATCTCTTGGGACTCCAAACCTAGAAAATATGTTTTCATGTAGGAATTGTGCTACCTTTTATTAGACTGCATTATTCATTTCCTTGATCTATACCCATTTTGTAAAATAATTGGTGCACACTAGGATGTGATGTTTTTTTGTTTGGAATTTCAATGGAACCAACAAATTCCAGAACCCATTTGTCAAAAGGTTCCAATTAAACCTGGGGATGAAATGGCATATCATCCTTATATGAAGGTTTTCACATCCTTTGGCACTCATCACAGTGAGAGACATGCTACTCAACATCCTTATGCATAGTAGGTAATAATATCTTGGTTGCAGGATCTTGTAAGATATCCTCTTTGAAACATAATGTCTCCACAAGGCTCATCATTGAATTCATGGAGGATGTCATGTACTTCATCTTGCTTGACACATCTCCTTAATATTTGTTTCATTCCAAGCTTGAACAAGTATCCTGGGCCTTGATCCAAGTATAGGTCACACTTTTCTTGATAGTCTTGCAATGTTCTCTATAAGTGAGGAGGAAACCTCCCTATATATAAGTAGTTGGCTATGCCAACCAATTGGGGAGTTTCTATGGATATCACAAAGAGATGCTCATTCAGAAAATTGTCATCTACAACTTCATTATTTGCAGTATTGGTCAATCTTGATAAAAAAAAATATATACAACAACATTTTATTTTCCAAGATTGTCAAGGATTGTTAGATCAAATTATTTCAACAATAAAATCCATCTAATTATCCCACCATTAATATCAAATTTTATCATTAAATACTTGATGGCAACTTGGTATTTATGTATAAAAACTAGGCATCCAGTGACATAGTGTCTAAATTTTTTAATTGCATATACAATTGCAAGAAATTCGTTCTCAGTGATAATATAATTCATCTTTTCTCTAGATAAGTTTATTTTGATAAAGTACATTTCCGAATGCATTTGTATGAATGTGTAAGGGAATATTCCACTTGGGACCTTGCTATACAAGGGTTGAGATGAGTCTTTGTTTAATATTTTCAAAGGATTTTTTCCATTCTCTATCCAATAGAAGTCAATTTCCTTGGAGATCAATGTGAACAAGAGGAAGGACATTTTGCTAAAATCCTTGATAAATATCCTATAATACCCTGCATGGCCAAGAAAAATATTTACATCTTGTTTTGGGGGGTGTAGGTAGGTACTTGATTAAGTTCACCTTAACTTGGTAAAATTAAATCCTCCTTGAGGAGATATGGTGACCTAAGAAAATCCCTTCATTCATGATCATGTTGAATTTTTTATGACTTAGTGATAGGTTCATTTCCTCACACCTTGTTAGCACATTTTCAAGATTTTCCATAAGGTGTAAAATCATCCATGTAGATTTCATTTTCTCGAATCTTGTATATTCTATAGGTTCTATAATGAGAGGATGGGTTTTTAGTATCTTCCCTGATCTTAGATTGATCTATTGATGATCCATATATTAGGTTTAGTAATTCAACTCATTATTGTACATCTCTTGGACCCGCCTAGTTTTTGGATTAGGTGTTGGTTGGGAAAGCAATGGGTTTTTTTTTGTAACTTGTTGATTATTTATTGTTGAATCATTGGTATATTATGGTGGGTGTGGGAGCAATGATTGTTTTTTTTGGTTTGGAGGTCTCCACCATTGTGGAGGTTTAGTCCACTAGTGGTTTTTCATTGGAGGTTGAGATAGAAAAAAATTGATAGAAATGGTTGAAAAGTTAAGGTTGATTATGATATTTCCATTGATTTTTCATTGGCCAATTAGGTTGATTAGGATGATACCAAGATTGAGTATGCATTTGTGTGTTATTCCTAGTATTGATTATGAGAGTAAGGCATACCAGGTTGAAATGGTCGAGGTAATCCTTTCCTTCTTTGGTTGATGAAGCACAATTTGCTCATATTCTCCTTAACTCCCTAATAAGCAACCTTGATACCTAGTAAGGAAGGAAATTTTTTAGTTACATGTTTCTCTTTACAAATTTGACAAATTTATATAGTGTTAGGTGGGCATTCATTTCTAGCATGTTTTTTGTGCATTTTGGAGAAAAATAGATAGAGCTCTTTTTACTTCCTCTTTATCTCCAATGTATCAATATACATGTATAATGAGTGTAAAATATTAGTTTTCATATCCTCTATCAAACCTCTTAATTCATTTTCAGTAAGAGTTTTCAAGTTATATGATTGTGGTACAATAGTTCTACCATTTGTACTCTTCTTCCTTGTAGTTTTGGAGTATTTTTTGAATACTTGCTTGATTTCTTCATGATCCAATTGAAATATGTATTCATTTTAAGGGATATTCAAAGTCTTCATGAATTCCTCTCTTACCCCTATAAGCAAGACAAGCTCATGGGATTTGTCATCAAATGTGAAAATATAAGCTCTTTTGTAATTGAGTTGAAAACTTTCTTTGTAGTCCTCTAGGGATTAATTTTCTTCCTGGTTCATTTTGAACATCTCATATTTGGTGTCTCTGGACTTTCAGTAGTCCCTATACTTTTCAATGAAGGTTTGCTTCATTTTCTCCCATATTTTGATGTTGTTTTTTTCTAGACTCATGAACCACCTCAAGGGTGATTCATTCAAAGTAGTGGGGAAAATATTGAGATTTTGATCATCAGATGCATAATCATAAGTCCTAAAAACATATTCAAACTCAAAAAGTAAAGTTTTAGGGATTTCTGAATTAAGGCCATGAAATTTAGGAAGAGCACAAGGATTGATATTCTTCATTTTTGTTTTTCCATTGGTTTCTTGAATGGGGAACTCATAGATTTCATATTGTTTCTCTCCATATTCAACCATGGTGTGATGAGATGTGGGTTATCCTCCTTCTAGTAAATTTACAAAAATTCCTACTCCTTCTTAGGGAAAATCCCCAAATTATTCAATGATTGTTGGATGTCTATCTAACAATCGTCTTGCCATTGATCTTGTTCAATTATACTCATTTCAACAATGTGAGTTCTTGATAAAAGTCTACCAAATATATTTATAGGTCAATGCATGCAATCTAATAATTGTGTTTCTTTGTTTCCTTGATAAAAATGATGTCATGCATATTTTGTTAGCACCTCCTTGACAATGGTTCCAAAAGTGATGGGCCAAGGAAATACAACAAGAGTGTTGAACCCCTCATTCCTTGACTTTAAATTGCCAAACCATGAATGTGATATTTTGATGAGGTACTATGCATTGTTTGTGAAAACTACACTAGTACAACTTGAGGTAAAAGGGTTGGTATAATAGAGATCCTTTAAAATTAGTAAATGCATGTGTCATAGGATAAAAATCCTCTTCTTCACCATGTTACTCAGGTGGCATGCAAGATCCTATTCATGGTTTCCCATCTACTAGAAGTGAGAGCATGCTAATTCTAGAAATGAAAGGACTATTCTAAAAATAATAAGGATTCCCAATCTCAACCTCTTAGGATTCCCAATCTCAACCTCTTCACCTATGTTTCCTTACCCTCCATTGATGGTGTCTCTACACTCTATTTACCCCAAGTCAAGGGCACCAAGAGCAGGGGGTTAGAAGAGTGTTTCCACTTTCTTAAATAGGAAGAAGACAACAGTGATAAGAGTACCTAATTAACTAATGATTTCAAGGAATGATCACCTTTGAATCATAAGATAAGACAAGATACTAAGCAAGGGAAAAGAGGGGCACACTATAAAGAACATGAAGAAAATATGCAGAAATTGAATAGATGGAAATAAAATGCTATAAGG
The DNA here is from genome assembly GCA_032191745.1 of Picea mariana. Classification (NCBI taxonomy): domain Eukaryota; kingdom Viridiplantae; phylum Streptophyta; class Pinopsida; order Pinales; family Pinaceae; genus Picea; species Picea mariana. The sequence goes on from JASDQU010101160.1 coordinate 72,202, forward strand.
TAAATGTATTTGATGGAAAAATACATGACATAAAGAAAATAATCCTACTATAATGTCATACTTGAAAACTGCTACAAGAACCTAAGAATACTTGTAGGAAATATTACATAACAACCAACAATGATGAAGCTAACTAAAACAACTATATAAATTAAATATAATGACAAAGAAAGGTCCCTTGTACAACCTTGAGTGGGCCCTACTAAGGTCTCTATAGGGAACTTGGAGTGAACCAAACTAAATATACAAATATTTGTATTATTTATTGTCATGTTATTGAGTTACAATGGCATGCATATAAATACACACAGGGATGTTAAGTCGTGTCCTTGAAAAAGGGCATGACTTATCATTATTATATAAACTTATTGGTATTGCATATTAATTATTACATCATATAATGATTGTCCTATGACTATTATTACATGATATTTATTAAATTATGATAATACCTTAGGTATATTTAGGTTCATTATACATAAAGGGGATAATATACTAATTTAGGTATATTGCAACCTATCCCTCTTGTAAATGCTTCATCCTCGAAGCATGTATAATTTGAGTGAAATGTACCGAATAATTTTATGTCCCCATATCTATGATGATAGATTCACTCCATGCTTCTTATGCACTTAGTAAAGTACTTGTTGACAC
>JASDQU010101160.1:73376-92556 GCA_032191745.1 Picea mariana
TAAAGGGGATAATATACTAATTTAGGTATATTGCAACCTATCCCTCTTGTAAATGCTTCATCCTCGAAGCATGTATAATTTGAGTGAAATGTACCGAATAATTTTATGTCCCCATATCTATGATGATAGATTCACTCCATGCTTCTTATGCACTTAGTAAAGTACTTGTTGACACACACACACACACACACACACACACACACACACACACACACACACACACACACATATATATATACACAAAAAATCCTAGTACATGATATGTCACCCTAATGCCAGCATGCTCAACATATCCAAGATGATTTATTGTCCTAATTTTATTAATACATGGCTTGTAAACAATATGTTCAAGGATATTATCTATGAATTTTTCTCTAGTTGAAACTTGACCAATATTCTAATCCACTTGAAAATAATTCTCAGAAAAAGGTTTTCCTCCAATTTATTATTCTCAGTTGCATTATGGAGTAGGCCAATATCATATGGAAACTGCAATATTTGATCATGATAGAGACCTTTAAATATATCCAACTAAAAATATCTAGAATAAAAATTATAAAGTCTACTAAAGTCAGTGAAAAGAGACAAGAAGGTATTTCATTATCCTCATATAGAAGTACCAATGGAAATATGTTGGTGCATAAGATGAATCTAAGAATGTTATAAGGAAGCTACCCAACTTCCTTCCCAAAATATTTGTCTCCCAATTCCTACATTGAATTCCACTCGATCATGTACAACCGTGATTGTTCCAACCTCTCCTTCAACTTAAATTCATCCACGCATAATATTATCTTCGAAAAATAGTGGAAATGATTTTATAATACTCAATGTAACAATGCTTTTGTTTTGAAAATTTCTCATGATATTGCTAATGTTTTTAGGGTTTTCCATAGAGTTTGCAATGTGGTTATTCTTGTAGACATGAGACCCACCTTCTTCACACACAAATATAGATGCATCATTTCCTTTCAAATTGCAACTTATCTAGACATGAATATTACAATTACCATGGATTTCAGTATGCCATGCATTAATTTCCTTGTGTCATCATGGAAAATGACTTTAGGGATTTCAAAGACATCAATCTATTGTTCAAAACATCAATAGTTTGCAGGTTTGATAAACTTGATATCCCAAGTGGAAAATTCACTAGTGTATTCTTGCAACTTCTAGAGATTTAAAGCTCATCAAATAGACAATATTGTTTGGTAAACTCTTTAGTTTACTAAGGGATAAATCAAGCTTTGATAGTGCCAATCCATTTCCATAGAAATCATATTCTAATTGATCATGGATAGTTTCCATTTTCTTCTTGATTTCAATTGCATCTTCATCTTCCTATTTACTCTTCATTGAGAAGCATTTTTCTAATTCATCTCTTTCAATAAGCTCCTCTTTTGAAAAATATATTACCTCTTAATCATGCTTCTTCTTATTGTTACTCATTGAAACAAGTCCCTCAAGGATTTGTGTTAATAAGGGTGTATATTTTGGATATTCTGACTTGAGAGAAACATGTGATCCCATGGTGATCCCCACCATTTCTCGCATTATTCAATTTTTATTTTCATTACTAACTTGAATGGATCAACATTAGTATAGACATAATTAGAAATTTCTATCAAGATATCCAATTTTTCACCATTGTTTTGGTTAATGATTCCCCATTTCTATCCAAGCTATAAGATAATGTATTCTACCTAGGTATTTCATCAATGTAGACCATACTGTTCTCATCAGTATCCCCACTGATAAGAATCCAAGATATATGGGTAACTAATTTTCTTTCCAACCATCATAGTAAGGGATGCACACCATAAAAAGGATCGTATGTTGCCTAGAGAACAAGATTAAAATATGCATTTGTAACTCCTAAAGAAACACCTCTTTCCACGATATGAATTTCTGCATATTTCATATATATTCTAGCAAATTTTTTGATCTCATCATGAGAGAGAGGATCAAGTACAACTATCTCATCAAGTTTATTTAACATCATTGGCCTAAAATGTCTTGTAACTTCTTGCATAATGTTCTCTCTTGCAACCTTTATTATTGTGTGGCTAGAAAAATTCTCCAAGGTTGGATGTCATGATAATGATTGTGTTTGAGAGATCAATTGAGGAAATGACCATGGTATTTTATTGGGAAAGGTAGTATGCTATAATGCAATATATCTATTCGGGTTTTAGACTTTGTGCTATGAGAAAGAGAAGGCCAAGAACTATAGGTTTTAAACCTTCATCTCTCAATTGGAAATTTCGAAGAAACAATCCTTTAAATTGAGCACACTCCAACACATTTTTAAGATTTAACTGATTGTGTAGTCAATCTATAATCAATTCAAGTGTATACATCGTTCTGAAATATTCTATGTGGAATAAGTTAGATTCTTCACTTTTTTCATCGTGAGAGTAAGAGAGGACTATAATTTCAATGAAAAACTTGATTGATGCTTCTTATGAGAGGAAGAGTTGGTTATTGAGAGCATCCATATGGAGATTGAAGTGCAAATAAGTAAGTTGCTTCAATGCATTGGACCAACTCTCTACTCTCACTTCACATAGATATACCTCATCCTTGGGAAAGTATTGGAAAATTTGGGTGAGAAGGTTTCTAATGGAAGTCAAGGAAAGTATTTGAGGATAGTTGGGGATGACTTCCCATCCCGTTTATTTAGTGCCCATAACATCTTGGAAATATTATCTCATATTTTATCTAAGAGAAACATTGGGGGTTATATCACTTGCAATGAAAGGTTGTCGAGTCTAAGGAATGGTTGCATTCTGTGGATTCTTTTCAACCCATGTCTCCATAGTGTTTTGATCGTACAATAACATCGTGGGAGTTATATTCACCATATTGTAAGTAGTGGAGAAACTCACACTACATTGATATTCTTCTTTCTCGCACTCTATGTTCTTTATTTGGATATGATCTAGAGAATATATCCTTATGCTTATTCCTATAGCATTATCTGGATATGTTTGTGAATTAATAGCATTATCTTCCTCTTTGGTAGTGAGCACCTCTAACTTGAGGCTATTTTTCAATTGGACTGGATGGTGCATTAATTTTTCTTCAACAAAAACACTTTTAATTTATTTTTTTATCAAGGGTAATATATCATATACATGGTTGTAGATCCACACAATGGGGCACTTTTACAATTTTACTAGTTGCGCGTCTACCTCTACCAACTGATATATTAGTATGATCATAGAGATTACTCCACTTTTGATGGAATCACCACAACATGTTTCTCCTGAGATATTACACTTTTGGTTGATCCGAAGGCGAGGAGCAATATAATTGTGACTGCTTGTACCCTTACTTGGATTTCAAATTGGAATGAACTTCCCCCCAAAATGAAATATCTTGGACATATTCCTTAACTCTTCCCCATGTGACTCATCCTCATCATTTTTTTAATCATAGACATATTCATCCTCCTTAGAAAATTGTGTAACATCCATGTTTTAATCCCCGTTTTAGCGAAGTTTAATTAAATACGATGTACATCCGCAGTCTCGAATATGTAATTTGTAAACATTGTGTATCATAATAATAAAATAAATGTGATGTTGGTTGTGGGTGGACATATATAGAGTAATTGGGAGCTAATTTTATAAAATAGGGGAAATTCTAAGAATGGGTCCAAGGTGGGAAAGACTCATGGGTATTAATCCAAACCCACCTTTCTAAAAAAAAGTATTATTGAGTATGAACCTTCTAATTTCCTTTTGAGTGTATCAAAGCCCAATCATTAAACACATGTAAGAAGGTTGGTGTGAAATGTTGCATCCCATAGTTATTGAGATCATGGGGGCTGAGTACAATCAACCTTGGGGAATGTGAGAGTCAAATGCATGGGAAAAAGGAAAATTTGAATGGCCATTGTAGGCAATTTTTGCAAGTACTTCTTGGAGCAGCAAGGTGGTGGAGAGCATTGGAGATTGAAGGTAGCCATAGTAGGTGTTGTGGGAAACTTTTGGGAGTTGTAAATTCTTGAAGAAGTAGGTTTTTAGTCCTATAAAGTGAGTTTTCTATGTGAGACATTTTCTATAGAGTAGTAAATTGTTGTTGTGAGTTTTTCTTGTGGCAACTAGCATTCCTGGAGTCCCTAGCAAGTGAGATTTCGATCCAATATGTGATGGATCCCCATGGGGAAGTGGGAAGGTCTGAGGGACTATGTGCAATGAAGGGGGATCTCATTCCTTGGGTTGTGCATGTTGATGGGAAGAGAGTTGGAGGATTGGGATAGTTATAGGAAAAATCAGTTTGTTGTGGGTAAAAATTGGGTTGTGAGTGGACAATAGAGACAACCTATCTTGTGGATTTGTATCCTCAGCTCAGGGGTGTTTTGATGATGATATTTTGAGTAAAAAATATATGGTTGGGAGTAACTTCCATCCCCTACATCCATTTGCACAATTTTTGTGAGAAGATAAGTGTTTATCATCTTTGTTTCACTATTTTGTTTATGGGTTTATTATTGTACATAAAATATGAGTTTTTAGTAATTTGTATGTTGTTACGGGAATACTAATTTATTTTCATGCATGGTTTGAAAGTGTTGTTAGATGCATGAGTGTTTAAGAATGTTGCACTGCGTTTAATTATATTTGGTATCCAAATTTTTTTATGGAATTTGTAGTGGGGGTCACTACAGAGTGGTATCAGAGCTTTGGTTGCAACACTAGTACTGTAGGGTTTGCTACAACAGGTAGAAATTAAATGTGTGTACTTTTTTTGTTGTTGTATGGGGATCGATTTGGCCTCTAGATGGTCGATTTTGGATTAAACGGTTGAGTCAAGCGTATTCTATGATAGTTGCAAGCTCGCTAGCCCAAAAAACACATAAAATAACTAATTATCATAATGTTCCCAAGTTGTTGATACAATTTGTATCAACGATAAGGAAATATATTTTTCCACTGATAAATAAGTCTGTGATGATGGAAGAAAAAGATATTTCATCGATGAGAAAGAAAAATATTTCATCATTGAGAAGGAAATATCATTTTCCATTGATAAAGAAGTGTATTTTGGCGGAATAAAAAAATATATCATCGACGAGAAAGAAAGATATTTCATCGTCGAGAAGGAAAGATGTTTTATCGGTGAGAAAATAGAACAACTCACTGAAACGTCAACCCGAAAATATAATAAATCGTCGAAACGCCTTGACGAGAAAACATAACAACTTGCCAAAATGTCGATGAGAAAATACAATAAATCGCTGAAATGTCAGTGAGAAAAGATAATACCGCGTCAAAATGCTGACAATAAAAGATAACAACTCACTGAAATGCCAGTGAGAAAAGATAATACCGCGTCAAAATGCTGACAATAAAAGATAACAACTCACTGAAATGCCAGTGAGAAAAGATAATAACTTTCTGAAACTTCAGTGAGAAAAGAGAATAACTTGCTGAAATGTCATTGAGAAAAGAAAACAAGTTGTCAGTGAGGAAATAAGTTAAGTTGTTGATGAATAAAGAAGACGAGATGTTAGTGAGGAAAAAAATATAACTCATTGATATGTTGGTGAGCAAAGAAGATAATTTGTCGATATGTTGGCGAGGAAAAGACATTCCATCATTGTAATGTTAGTGAAGAATGTGTTTTTGGCGCTGAAACATCAACAAATGGAAAAGACAAGAGAGAAAGGAGAAGAGGAGGAGGAGAAAGGAAAAAAGAAGAGAAAGAGAGAAGGAAAGGAAAGAGAGAAGAAGAGAAAGAGAGAAGAGAAGAGAAGGAGGAAAAGGAAGGAGAAAATGAAAAATTTATAAAAATAAATAAAAAATAAAAGTTTAGAGATGAAAACTTGTTTTGGCCATAACATGAGCAGTTTAACTCAATTTTAGATGAAATTTAAGGGGTGTTTCTGTAGTGACGAGTGTTGCAAGAGTTCTAGTGAGGGCCACCAAGTAATTCTTTCTTAATTTTTCAAAAAATGTGAAATAATGAATTTTGAATATTTGGGACATGCTCCATAATAGGGACCTAGATTAAAATGGAAATTTGAGAGATAACTAAAAAAATAGGCATGGAGATACCCATTTGGGATCTTGTTAAAATTCATCAGGATTTGGTGTGGAGATGCTCAAATAGGGAAAAATCCACTATTTATGAGCGAGTTTAGGGGATTTCTGAAATCTTCAAAGGAAAAGGAACCCTAGATCACCTATCCATAAAATTTCATTTAGTTGACATTTCACCTACTCATCAATATAGACAACTTTGTATTTAGGGGATTTTTTCTAGTTTTTCTTCATCTGGGAGATAATAATTTTTGGGTAAAAATTCTAAGTCTAAAGGAAATGAAAAGGGACAAATTGGAAAATCTAGATTGATGCAAAAGTTGGATGGAGTATTAGATCCTAAATATGAGAGTTGTTGTGTATTCAAAATCATGAATAGTATTAGTTCATGATATAAAACGTTTTTTGTTTCTTGTCATATTTTCTTCTACAAAAGGCAAAAGTTAGCCCTTGAAATTTTGGTACTAGTGAAACAATTTCAAAAGGGGTAAAATCGTTGATTTCAGAGAGCCATAACTTTCAACTCAGAAATCAGATTGAGGCATAAATATATACAAAAGGAATATAAATCATAAGGGAATATAGTTAAAATCTCATCATTTGTATTAATTTGTTAATGTTCTTCAAAAAATCAAGGAAAGATGGGTATGTAGATTAAATTAATGACAATTTTACAATATGTTAACTCTAACAGGTAATTGTTGCATGCACATTTTTTGTGGAATTAGAGGTACATACAAACATATCTAGTTCCTATATGAGGAATAGAGATATGGAGGTTTCTTAGGGATCTTACGGCCATAAGGAGGAGGTTAGAGGATTACATGTCAACATGGGAAATACAAAAACCGAATCCAATGGAAGTAGGAGCAGGGTGGAGTTGGTTGAAACTATGAGATGTTTGCAGAAAGAAGTGCAAAGCTATATAGAAGACAATGAAATGATGACGAGGGCTCATGATGAGATTTTACAGATTTTGAATATGTTGCAAAGACAAGTAAACAAATATTTTGGAACCAAGCAAGTAGCTAGTGCAAGGAAAGTAGAACATCCATATCTCATGATAGGAAGGATGACCATGGGGGATCTAGGAAATCAAGGAGTACTCTTAGCATACATTATCATCATCATCATTCACAAGGGAAATCGACCAAAAGATCACATCCATGCTCAAGGTTGTAAAGTATCCCAAGTGTTTCCCTTGTCAAAAATCAAAGGAGGAGGCACGAGTCAGATATTTTGCAAGGAGAGAATAAGGAGGGAGAATATGTTGAAGCCTGGTTTTTGGGAATGAGAAAATATTTTCAGTTGCACGATTACCCATCACATGTATAATCCAGAATTGCAATTTACCATCTTCAAGGAAAATCATCTATGTGGTGGGATCAACTCAAGCAGATTAACTACATTGATGAGAAGATGATATCATGGGGCCAGTTCAAGATATATTTCTAGCAAAAGTACTTGTTAGAGAAGTATTATTAAAATAAGATGCAATAGTTCTTTTAACGCAAGCTTGGAAGTATGACCATGGGTGAGTCTGAGAAGAAATTATTGGAGATTCTAAGGTATGTGGAATTCATCAAGGATGAGAAGGTAAAAATCTAGAGGTTCTTGAGTAGTTTCCCATCATTTTACAAAGAAAAAATCCAATTTGATGAGCCTAGAACCTTGGAAGAATTCATTAGGAAGGCCAAGTATTTTTATGAGCAGAACAAAGGAAGATTAGCTTTCCAAAAGGCTTGGGATGATAATAAGAGAGGTAAGATGGATCATAGAAAGAAAATATTCAAGCCACCTTTCATCATGAATATATGTCAAACATATTAGCAGGGGAGGCTAGCACAAGGTGAACATAAAATGATGGATTCCCCTGGAAAGAGGCCAAGACAACATCACATAAAGTGTTAGGATGTGAAGGAGTCCACTTGTATATGGATTTTCATCACAAGGCAAATATGATGAGGACTATGCAGAACATCCAGGAAGATGATACAATGGATGACGTGGGTATGAGCATGCCAAGTATTTATTTATCCTTGGAAACAAAACAAGTAGACTACTAATCCCACATGATTAAGGTAGAAGGTAAGATTGATAATAAATCCATAGTTATTTTGATTGATTTTGGAGATCTTCATAGCTATATAGATCCTAAATTGAAGATATGTAAGCATGGAAACTCTTGGTTGGTTTAGGTAGCCATTGGAACCAAGAGGAAAATCACATGGGGCATATGATTACTTAATTGGTATGGATTTGTTGGACAAGCATCATGTTGTCCTATATTTATACAACAAGACTTTCACATGCCCTAATGATCCAGGAGGTTCCCTAGGTCTAGAAAATGCTCAAAAATGAAATTTCTTGGAATTGAATGAAACTAATTCCATTGCAACCGGCTTGTCGCGTTGATTCCGACCATATATTTACTTTCTCAAACAGACGTCGTATGCGAGAGATATCACACTCTAACTGTTTTCCCAAACAGGTAAAAAGTCAACAGGTCAAGAGGAAAAAAGTCAATGATGACGTCAGCATGACATCACCATGATGATGTAGCATTGAGACATGTGGAAACACAACAACAGTTGACTAGGCATAGGGCAGATCCACTCAGAAGTTGACAAGTGGCATTTTAGGCAGACAAATGAATAGGTGCCACGTGGCCTAGACATGGGCTACCAATATCATTGGATGCAGTTTAAAATGTTGTTGTGGTTCATGGGTTTCGAACCCATGAGCTATGACTGAGCACAAATTCTAGGGAGAGGACCATTGGACAATGTGCCCACATTGAAGCTTGGGGTTAAAACCCACTTTACAATAGTTATTGGCATTTGTATTAAGGTATGGGGCGGAAGGGGGATGGGGCTAAGCCACAACCCACGGTTAGGTTAAAATTTGTGAACACACAGCCATGGATCGTGGCGCTTATCCCTTAAAAAATCAAGCGTGTGGTTATAGCACCATTTTGACTTGCAGCGGAGCTGGAACCACAGGGCTAGGTGCAATAGGAGGGGCGCGGTCCCATTATTTAAAAACACGTGACCACTATTTAAGGGTTAGGGGCCAGCGCGCAGCCTAAAGGGTTAGCGCTTGGCCACCTTAGTACCCATGTGACCTATTGTTGCGTGCCCGCCCAACCCTATTGGGCTTATTTTGATTTTTTTATGCACAGTGGGTTATTTGCCTATAGTTTTGCCCAGAATGGGTATTTTTGAGGATTTCTTGGCCATTTGGAGGGGGATTTGATCCCAAAAAGAGGCCAGATCTTAAGGTAAATTTGGGCTTCTCTTGTTGGGCCTAAAAACTATATAAACCAGGATTTTTGAGCATGAAGGGTAACTTTTTGAAGCAGGGAATGTGAAGAATAGTTGGATTTTTGAGCCCATTTTCTCATGTTTTGAGGGGCATTTTGTCATGTTTTGAGAGTAGTTTGTTGAGGCATGTATGTATCTGAACAAGGATGTCTTGTAAAGTAGATCATAATCCTTATGTAAAAACAAAGATCCATTGTAAATATAACTTGAGCATTTGAAGAGCAATAAAGAGGTCCTCCACTTGGAAGCAGGCCCAAAGACGTAGCCAAAGATTGGTGAACTCCGTTAACAAGTTCTTATGTCTATTTATATTTCTTGTTTTGTTGTTATCTTCTCTTATTTTCAACAGAGTTTATGATGACTTAACACTTTAATCATTTATGAGCATCAAGTAAATGTCATAATTGTTATTCCGCAACAATTCATAGAGTTTATGTATTTCACATTCTTATCGATCCGATGCATAAAATACATAAACTTAACTTTCGGTTTTGTCAGTAAAACCTCTCATTTTTGGATCAAGTTTATGGTATCAGAGCATTTGGTTTTGAAGGTTTGACAGGAATTGCAAGCATTGGATGCTCACCAGAGCCAAACTCAAGCGAGGAGAAGGCCAAGTTGAGGCTTTTAATCCATAGATTCAAAGAAGACCTCATAAACAAGAGATGTCTTCACTGAGGAAGCTAGGTCCTTATGCATCTAAGGACGATTTATTCAAGTCATTTAAATTGATGAAATCCATGGTAGAGGATCTTTACCATGAAAGATGACAATGAAGAATTTCAAAGGTTGAAGAAGGTGAATCTTCGGTAAGAGCAGAAGGAGGAGTTGGAGGTGGTGGACCTTCAGAACCTTCTTCCCCTTAATCCTTGTCATCTACAAGTGAAGCAAGTGTACATTCCTCCAAGGATAAGCAACCTAAAAAATCCCATCATTCTTATGATATGCCTTTATTAAATCTTGATGTAAAGTTTAATTTACCCACTTATGAAGGTGAATTAGATGAAAAAAAGCTAGATAATTGGGTTAGACAACTTGAAGTCTATTGCAGGATACAAAGGATTGTTGATGATGAAACAAATATCTAACTTGCAAGTCTCAAATTGGGAGGCACAACTCTCATATGGTGGGAAAGTAAAACTAAAGATGATCTCAAGAAAAATGGTAAAACAATCTCTTCCTGGAATGATTTTATCACTGTTTTGAAGAAACAACTTTATCCATTAGCATACATGCAACAGGAAATGATGAATTGGCAAGGTTTAAGGAAAGCTAAGAATCAAAGTGTACAAGATTATACGAAAACATTTTGTAAGAAAGCATTAAATTTGGGTATTCCTTTATATACACAAGAGACACTCCTAAAATATATTGGTGGTTTACATTCTTATCTCAAGAACACTAATTTTATGTTAAATCCTTCTAATGTTGATGAAGTATGTGTACAAGCCATTCACATTGAATCAAGTAAAGGAAATGTTGGTGATAGTGTTTCTATAGATACTTGGCAAGGAAAGGATTCAGGGATAAGAAAAGAGAAAGAGAAGAATACGGCCACAACAAGAAAGGAGAAGCCTACTTGCAAGCATTGCAAGAAGGTAGGCCATGATGAAGATCATTGTTGGATCTTACATCCTAAGTTGAAGCCAAAGAAGTATGCCAATCAAGGGAGAAAGAATACCACAACTGCAATAGTTCAAGTGGATCTGGGATCAAACTCTAGTGATGAGACAAAAATTGTAGCTATGGGAATCCGAGGTATAAATTATGTTGCAAGTACTAGCTCTTCTAATTCAGATGTTGTAAATAATGAGTGTAAAAGGGGTGAAATTTTCCACATAAGGGTCATAACAAATCATGTTAAAATTGATACTCTTGTAGACAGTGGATCAAAAGCCAATTTAATTAGTGAAGAGGTTGTAAATAAATTGGGACTTGAAACTAAGCCACATCCTAGACCATATCCATTCGGATGGATATGTGGTGATAATGATTTGCAAGTAACCAAGCAATGTAAAATTAAGTTTGCAATCACTTCTAATTATGTTGATGAAGTAGAGCTTGATATGGTGTCGTTGGACATATGTGGAATTGTCCTGGGAAGCCCATACCTTTATGATAGAAAATCCATATTCTACAGGGAGGAAAATAAATATTGCTTCAAGAAAGATGGGAAAGAGTACATTGTTCGTGCTCATCGCATAAAAACTGACAGATATTTTGCAACTACAGGGAAGTTAAAAAGAATGGTAAATGCAATCAAAATTTTAACACTTATGTCTGTAACAAATCAGGAAGTTGGTGATGATAAACATGATATGGTTCAGTATGTTTCTAACAATCATGAAGTGTCACAAGAAGTACAACATGAGGTTCAACTGCATACGTTGATTACTGTTCCTGTTCAGAAGGGGAAACATGTTTTTTCATTCTCATTTGCATATTCAGTATTGTTTTCTAGTTTGCTGCTATTTAGTGGTGTATGGGTGCTAAATGCGACAAAGAATGTAGATGATTTTGCAATAAATAGGATGATTACTTTGATAAACAATGTTATCTCAGTTTTTATGTTTGTTGTGATTAGTCAGGTGATCATTGTCCTAGTAGAAAGGATGGATTATACAGGACAAATGGGGAGGCAATACCCTCACTTCTTACCTAAGTAAAACCATACTTTTTGTGGTCCAAAAGCTTCCCAGTGGGGAGGAATGATCCAGGATGCTCCCCGGGTCCAGAAAATGCTCAAAAATGAAAGTTCTCGGAATTGAATGAAACCAATTCCATTGCGACCGGCTCATCGCATTGATTCCGACCATATATTTACTTTCTCAAACGGATGATGTATGCGAAATATATCACACTCTGACCATTTTTCCAAACAGCTAAAAAGTCAATAGGTCAACAGGAAAAAAGTCAATGCTGATGTCAGTATGACATCACCATGCTGACGTAGCATTGAGACATGCGGCAGCACAACAACAATTGACTGGGCACAGTGTAGATCCACTCAGAAGTTGACAAGCGGCATTTTAGGCAGACAAATGAAGAGGTGCCACATGGCCTAGACATGGGTTGCCACGCAGCACCATATCACTGGATGCAGTTTAAAATGTTGTTGGGGTTCATGGGTTTCGAACCCATGACCTGTGACTGAGCACAAAGTCTTTGGAGAGGACCATTGGCCAACGCGCCCACGTTGAAGCTTGGGGTTAAAACCCACTTTACAATAGTTATTAGCATTTGTATTAAGGTATGGAGTGGAAGGGGGCTGGGGCTAAGCCATAGCCAGCGGTTTGGTTAAAAATTTTGACCACACAGCCATGGAGCACGACGCTTATCCCTTAACAAATCAAGTGTGCAGCTATAGCACCATTCCCACTTGCAGCGAAGCTGGAACCACGGGGCTAGGCACAATAGGAGGGGTGTGGTCCCATTATTTAATAACACGTGACCACTATTTAAGGGATAGGGGCTAGTGCACATCCCAAAGGGCTGGTACTTGACCACCTTAGTACCCATGTGACCTATTTTTGTGCGCACACCCAACCCTATTGGGATTATTTTGATTTTTTTATGCACAGTGGTTTATTTGCCTATAGTTTTGCCCAAAATGGGTATTTTTTAGGATTTCTTAGCCATTTGGAGGGGGATTTGATCCCCAAAAGAGGCCAGATCTTCAGGGGAAGTTGGGCTTCTCTTGTTGGGCCTAAAAACTATATAAAACATGATTTTTGAGCTTGAGGGGTAACTTTCTGATGCAGAGAATGTGAAGAAGAGTTGGAGTTTTGAGCCCATTTTCTCATGTTTTGAGGGGCATTTTGTCATGTTTTGAGAGGAGTTTGTTGAGGCATGTATGTATCTGAACAAGTAAAGAGAACAAAGAGCCATTGTAAAGAGAACTTGATCATTTGAAGAGCAATAAAGAGGTCCTCCACTTGGAAGCGAGCTCGGAGACGTAGCCAAAGATTGGTGAACTTCGTTAACAAGTTCTTGTGTCTACTTCTATTTCTTGTTTTGTTGTTATCTTCTCTTATTTTCAACAGGGTTTATGATGACTTAACTCTTTAATCATTTATGAGCATCAAGTAAATGTCATAATTGTTATTCCACAACAATTCGTAGAGTTTATGTATTTCACATTCTTATTGATCTGATGCATAAAATACATAAACTTAACTTGACGTTTTGTCAGTAAAACATATCATTTTTGGATCACCTAATGAGGAAGGAAATTCAAGGATGGTTCAAGGTATTCTAAGACTATATCTGTCAGAGAGATTTCACCATTGCATCTAAAAACATTTTTTAGAAATATATGCAACTCATATGGAAGAGATAGCAAAGGATGAGGAGCTAAGTCTCAAACACTATCTAGTTTTGAAGGAATACATAGATATGTTTGGGGAACTACCAGGATAGTCAACAAAAGGAGATATTGACTTCTCTATCGACTGAATTCCTAGAGCTTCCCTAATGTCCAAAACTCCCTACAAAATGAGCACATTGGATATTAAATAGTTGTAGATGCAACTAGAATAATTGTTGAAGACACGGTACATATGTCCAAGTGTCTCACCTTGGGTTTCCTCAGTGCCTTCTGTTAAGAAAAAGGATGGAAATCTGAGGTTATGTATTGACTTCAAACAACTGAAAAAGGTTACGGTAAAGAATAGGTACCATCTATCACAAATTGATGATATTTTTGTTCAACTAAAAAGAACAAAGATATTTTCCAAGATTGACCTGAGGTCGTGTCACCATCAAGTGAGAAATAGAAAAGAAGACAACATTCAAGACAAGGTATGGCCATTATGAGTTTGTGGTGGTGCCATTTGGACCGACGAATGCACCAACTACTTTTATGTTTCTAATGAATGGAGTGTTCAAAGATTACCTGGACAAATTTGTCATCATTTTCTTGGATGATATACTTATCTACTCTAAGAAGGAGGAAAAACATAAGAAACATTTGAGGATGGTGCTACAGATGTTGACTTTGCACCAATTTTATGCCAATTTAAGAAAGTGCACTTTCTATCAAAGGAAAATCCATTCGGGCCACATAGTCTTAGAGGAGGGAATAGAGGTGGACCTTGAAAAGATTGAAGCAATCAAAATTTTGCCAATGCCAAAGAATGTTTCAGAAGTAAAATCCTTTATGAGATTATCTATATATTATAGGAGATTCATTGAAGGTTTCTCCAAAGTTGAAAATTCAATTACTTCACTACACAAGAAGGGAATAAATCTTCATTGGACTACTAAGTGTGAGGACAGTTTCCAAAACTTGAAGGAATTATTGACCAGTGCACCTATTCTAAAGGTTACAGATCCAGATGAATATTTTGTTGTCTTCACAGATGCATGCAAGGAAGGGCTTGGGGGATTCCTTATGTAGAATGGAAATGTCATATGTTATGAGTTAAGGAAGCTTAAGGAGCATGAAATAAATTATGCTGCCAATGAATTAGAGTTGGTAACCATAGTTCACACCTTAAAAATGTGGAGACATTGTCTCATGGGAAGAAAATTTGAGTTGAAGACAAATCATAGTGGTTTAAAACACTTGTTTGAAAAACCAACACTGAATGTTAGACATACTACATGGTTGGAATTTCTCAATGAATATGAATTTGACATCAAACACATGAAGAGAAAGGAAAACAAATTAGTTGATGCACTCAGTAGGAGGGCGCATGAAATGCATGTTGCAACAACTAGCATGTATTGTTCAAATTTACAAAATAGAATTTTGGAATCCATAACATTAGATCAACATTATGCATAAGTTACAGAAGTCTTGCAGAAGGAAAATGTACCAATGAATTTTAAATATTATAGGCTAGAGGAGGATGGAATCCTCTTGTTCATGGATAAATTTTACGTTCCTAATACTCAGGAATTGAGAAATATAGTGCTGGAAGAGATGCATAAAGTACCATATGTTGGTCATCTAGGGTACCAAAAGACCATTGCAATAGTAAGAAGCAAATGTTTTTGCCGAGAATGAAGAAAAATGTGGCTGATTACATATCCAGGTGGATGGAATGCTAGAAAGTGAACAATGAACATAGGCATCCAACATGGTTGTTACAACCATTTCCCATTCCTTAATGGAAATGGGAAGTAGTTACAATATATTTTATCACCAAGTTGCCAAAAACCACAAGGCAACATGATTCCATCATGGTAGTGGTGGGCAAACTTAGAAAGGATGTACATTTTATACCGATGAAAACAACTCAAAGGAAACTGATGTTGTAGAGATTTACATGAAGGAAATTTCTAGGCTACATGGTGTGCCTAAGGTAATAGTTTCAAATATATATCCCAAGTTCATTTCCAACTTTTGGAAGGGGTTGTTTAAGGGATTTGGGAACAATTTTAATTTCAATACAATATATCACCAAGAGTCAGATGGGTAGACAAAGAGGAATAACCATATAATTGAAGACATGTTGAGGACGTATGTAATGGGAAATCATTCCAAGTGGGAAGAATACCTTCATCTAGTTGAATTTGATTAGAATAACGAGTATCGGGAATCATTGAATATGATCTCGTTTGAAGCCTTGTATGACAAGAAATGTAACATGCCATTGAGATAGGACAACCCAATAGACATAAAAACTATTGGGCTAGAATTGCTAAAGGAAATGGAAGAGAAGATGGTAAATATCAGAAATAATTTAAAGGTTACATAGGATGAGAAAAAGAGTTGTGCATATAAAATAAGGACATACAAGGAATTTAAAGTGGGAAAACATGTGTTTTTAAAAGTAAAGGCTAAAAGGAGATCACCGAGATTGGGAAGTTGCCCCAAGTTGGTAACAAGATACTATGGGACATTTGAAGTTTTAGAGAAGATAAACCTAGTTGAATACATGCTTGTATTTTCTACATCCATGAGAATTCATAATGTGTTTCATGTGTCTTTATTGAAGAAATATGTGCTTGGTCCTAACCACATGATTGATTGGAATGTGATCTAGGTGGAGCATGAAGGGGATTTCTGTGTGGAACTAGTGTGCATCCTTGACCATAAATTCAAAGTGATCAAGAGAAAATCCATCGGCCTGGTAAAGGTTCAGTGGACCTACTACGGTCCCGATGACTCCACATGGGAGCACGAGGAGATCATGTGGGAGAAGTACCTACAAAGTTTTGAAAATTTTGAATAAAATTGAATATACATTTGTATATAAGTGTGCAAGATTATTTTGGCAGCTAGAGTTCCTAGAGCCATATCTTGAAGATTTCTTATCCACTCGGTGTTGGAGCCCTGGAAGGGAAGTGGAACAACTTAAGGGACTGCAGTGCAGAGAAGGGGGTACACTTCCTTGGGTTGTGTAGGTTGTGGGGAACAAGATATTGATGGTTGGAATTGTTGTAGGAGTTATGAACTTGCAAAGGTATCAAGTATTATGATGCAAAATTCTATATATATGTATGCTAATAGGATGTTGTGCTCCAAGGACAGTGCAATTTGTAGGGGTAGGGGAATGTAACATCTCCATTTTAGCGATGTGTAATTAAATACGATGTATGACCCTGGGCACAAATATGTAATTTTTAAACATGGTATATCATAATAATAAAATAAATATGATGTTGGTTGCAGATGGACACAGGCATAGTAATTGGGGGATACATTTCTACAAGAGAGGGGAAAGTCTAAGAAGAGGTCCAAGGGGGGGAAATATTCATGGGTATTAATCCAAACCCACCTTTATAAAATAAATATTATTGAGTATGAACCTTCTAATTTCATTTTGAGTGTATCAAAGCCCAATCATTAAACACATGTAAGAGAGTTGGTGTCAAAAGTCACATCTCATAGTTATTGAAAGCATGGGGGCTGAGCACAATCAACCTTGGGGATTGTAAGAGTCGAACATATGGGTAAAATGGAAATTCCAATGGCCATTGTAGGAAGTTTTTGCATTTAATTTTTGGAGAAACAAGGTGGTGGAGAGAATTGGATCTTGAAGGTAGACATAGTAGTTGTTGTGCGCAACTGGTGAGAACTATGAATGATTAAAGAAGTAGGATGATAACCTGTAGAGTGATTTTTCTGTGTGAGACATTTTCCCTAGAGTAGTAAGTTGCTTTTGTGAGTTTTTCCTATGGCAGCTAGCATCCCTGGAGTCCCTAGAAAATGATATTCCTAACCAATCTATATTGGAGCCTTAGCGGGAAGTGGGAAGGCCTGAGGGAGTGTGTGCAGTGAAGGGGGATCCTATTCCTTGGGTTGTGCAAGTTGATGGGAAGAGAGTTGGAGGATTGGAATAGCTATAGGAAAAATTAGTTTGTTGTGGGTAAAAATTGGGCCATGAGTGGATAGTATAGGAAACCTCTCTTGTAGATTTGTAGCCCCAGATCGGGGGTGATTTGTTGTTGATATGGAGTATAAAATATATGATTGGGAGGAATGTACATCCCCTGTAGATGGTTGCACAATTTTTGTGAGAAGATAAGTGTTTCTCATATCTATTTCACTATTTTGTTTATAGGTTTTAATGATATGCATAAAGTTTGAGTTTTTAGTAATTTATATGTTGTTGTGTGAAATTTTTTATGTAGTTGCATTCATGGTTTGAAAGTGTTGTTAGATGCATGAGTGTTTAAGCATGATGCACTATGTTCAATTTTATTTGGTATCAATTTTCTTTTATGGAATTAGTAGTGGGGTCACTACAAATTTCCCATGCAAATTTCAACGGTTAATAGCTTCATTAAATTATTTACTTAATACCTTAATTTCCATAATTTGGTAGTCAATTCTTGCTTTGGTTTCCATAATATCATGGTTAATTCTTTTGATGCTTGCTTCAAAAAACATGTTGATATCCCTAAAGCTTCGAGACCAATTTGGAGTAAACCAAATTAAAAAAATTATTATTATTTGTCATGTTATTGAGTTACAATGGCATGCATATAAATACACATAGGGATATTAAGTTATGTCCTTCGAAAAGGGAATGAATTATCATTATAGAATATTAATTATTATCATATAATGATTGTCCTATGACTATTTTTTTTTTTAAGTAAAAAAGGGGTAGTGCCTTCTGTAATGTATTAACACAAAACTTTGTCAGGAATACACAGTATCAAAGCTAGAGTAACCAAAAGATGTTGTCGGTATCCGGAAACCAGCATTATTGGTTGGAACTTAGCAGTTTATACAGTAATATGAACAAAAAAGGCATCTGTCCTGCCCGTAGGAAACCAGGACAGATGCCGGAGTTCCAAAGAGGTAAGTAGCAACTAACACTGAAAAAACATAAGAACCTGGGGAGCCAGGCAGCTTAGGCATCCGATGACTTGGCACGTCCATCATCACTCGTTGGTATGTCGAAGGCCCGCATGCACATGTGGCACCTATGCTGCGCTGGGGTCCCGAAAAGCTCGTCCAGGAGCACGTCTAGCTTCTGCCCCATGGTGTAGGCCCTGTGCTCCAAGTCCGCGACGTGGCTGCGGAGCTCGAACACCAGGTCCAGGTGTTCACCGTTGAGGATGAGACCATGCATACCGCCACCACTCTCGCTTGGAGGAGCATCGCTCCTATCCTCCCCTAAGCCAACGTCAGCCAACAGCTTCTTCGACTGCCCAACGTTCTCATCTGTCGACCGCTTCTCCAGCTGCTCAACGCCTGCGTCTGGTTGATCAATTGACCATGGGATTTCTTCCACTACACATCCGGGAAGGTCGTCCGTCATTGCCAGGGCACTGTTGTTGTTCTGCCTGGTGGGCGACTCCCTGATGCTTGACATATCCACACAATTCAGGTCCCCAATTGACGGG
>JASDQU010101160.1:167655-184438 GCA_032191745.1 Picea mariana
GGAAAATCAATATTGCTTCAAGAAAGATGGGAAATAGTACATTGTTCGTGCTCATCGCATAAAAACTAACAGATATTTTGCAACTACAAGGAAGTTAAAAAGATTGGTAAATGCAAGCAAAATTTTAACACTTATGTCTATAACAAATCAGGAAGTTGGTGATGATAAACATGAGATGGTTCAGTATGTTTCTAACAATCATGAAGTGTCACAAGAAATACAACATGAGGTTCAACTGCATACTTTGATTACTATTCATGTTCAGAAGGGGAAGCATGTTTTTTCATTCTCATTTGCATATTCAGTATTGTTGTCTAGTTTGCTGCTATTTAGTGGTGTATGGGTGCTAAATGCGACAAAGAATGTAGATGATTGTGCAATAAATGGGATGATTACTTTGATAAACAATGTTATCTCAGTTTTTGTGTTTGTTGTGATTAGTCAGGTGATCATTGTCCCAGTAGAAAGGATGGATGGTACAGGACAAGTGGGGAGGCAGTACCCTCACTTCTTACCTAAGTAAAACCATACTTTTGGTGGTCCAAAAGCTTCCAAGTGGGGAGGAATGATCCAGGAGGCTCCCCAGGTCCAGAACATGCTCAAAATGAAAGTTCTCGAAATTGAATGAAACCAATTCCATTGCGACCGTCTTGTTGCGTTGATTCCATCCATATATTTACTTTCTCAAACGGACGATGTATGCGAAAGATATCGGACTCTCACTGTTTTTCCAAACAGCTAAAAAGTCAATAAGTCAACAGGAAAAAAGACAATGCTGACGTCAATATGACATCACCATGCTAACGTAGCATTGAGACATGTGGCATCACAACAACAGTTGACTGGGCACAGGGAAGATCCACTCAGAAGTTGACAAGTGGCATTTTAGGCAGACAAATGAAGAGGTGACATGTGGCCCAAACATGGGTTGCCACGCGGCACCATATCACTGTATGCAGTTTAAAATGTTGTTGGGGTTCATGGGTTTCAAACCCATTACCTATGACTGAGCACAAAGTCTTTAGAGAGGACCATTGGCCAATGCGCCCACGTTGAAGCTTGGGGTTAAAACCCACTTTACAATAGTTATTGACATTTGTATTCAGGTATGGAGCAGAAGGGGGCTGGGGTTAAGCCACAGCCCGTGGTTTGGTTAAACTTTGTGACCACACAGCCATGGAGCACGACGCTTATCCCTTAACAAATCAAGTGTGTGGTTATAGCACCATTCCCACTTGCAACGGAGCTAGAACCATGGGGCTAGGCGCAATAGGAGGGGTGCGGTCCCATTATTTAATAACACGTGACCACTATTTAAGGGCTAGGGGACAGTGCATAGGCCAAAGGGTTGTCACTTGGCCACCTTAGTACCCATGTGACCTAATTTTGTGTGCATACCCAACCCTATTGGGATTATTTTGATTTTTTTATGCACAGTGGGTTATTTACCTATAGTTTTGCCCAAAATGGGTATTTTTGAGGATTTCTTGGCCATTTGGAGGGGGGTTTGATCCCAAAAAGAGGCCAAATATTCAGAGGAAGTTTGGCTTCTCTTGTTGGGCCTAAAAACTATATAAAACATGATTTTTGAGCTTGAGGGGTAACTTTTTGATGCAGGGAATGTGAAGAGGAGTTGAAGTTTTGAGCCCATTTTCTCATGTTTTGAGGGGCATTTTGTCATGTTTTGAGAGGTGTTTGTTGAGGCATGTATGTATCTAAACAAGGAGGTCTTGTACATCATATCATAGCCTTATGTAACAACAAATAGCCATTGTAAAGAGAACTTGATCATTTGAAGAGCAATAAAGAGGTCCTCCACTTGGAAGCGGGCCCAGAGACGTAGCCAAAGATTGGTGAACTCCGTTAACAAGTTCTTGTGTCTACTTCTCTTTCTTGTTTTGTTGTTATATTCTCTTATTTGCAGCAGGGTTTATGATGACTTAACTCTTTAATCATTTATGAGCATCAAGTAAATGTCATAATTGTTATTCCACAACAATTCGTAGAGTTTATGTATTTCACATTCTTATTGATCTGATGCATAAAATACATAAAATTAACTTGTGGTTTTGTCAGTAAAACCTCTCATTTTTGGATCACCTAATGAGGAAGGAAATTCAAGGATGGTTCAAGGTATTTTGAGACTATATCTGTCAGAGAGATTTCAACATTGCAGCTAAAAACATTTTTTAGAAATATATGCAACTCATATGGAAGAGATAGAAAAGGATGAGGAGCTAAGTCTCAAACACTATCTAGTTTTGAAGGAATACAAAGATATGTTTGGGGAACTTCCAAGATAGTCAACAAAAGGAGATATTGACTTCTCTATCGACTTAATTCCTAGAGCTTCCATAATGTCCAAAACTCCCTACAGAATGAGCACATTGGATATTAAATAGTTGTAGATGCAACTAGAATAATTGTTTGAAGAAAGGGTACATATGTCCAAGTGTCTCACCTTGGGTTTCCTTAGTGCCTTCTGTTAAGAAAAAGGATGGAAATCTGAGGTTATGTATTGACTTCAAACAATTGAAAAAGGTTATTGTAAAGAATAGGTACCATCTATCACAAATTGATGGTATTTTTGTTCAACTAAAAGGAACAAGGATATTTTCCAAGATTGACCTGAGGTCATGTCACCATCAAGTGAGAAATAGAAAAGAAGTTGCCAGTAAGACAAAATTCAAGACAAGGTATGGCCATTATGAGTTTGTGGTGGTGCCATTTGGCCCGACGAATGCACCAACTACTTTTATGTTTCTAATGAATGGAGTGTTCAAAGATTACCTGGACAAATTCGTAATCATTTTCTTGGATGATATACTTATCTACTCGAAGAAAGAGGAAAAACATGAGAAACATTTGAGGATGGTGCTATAGATGTTGACAAAGCACCAATTGTATGACAATTTAAGAAAGTGCACTTTCTATCAAAGAAAAATCCATTTGGGCCACATAGTCTTAGAGGAGGGAATAGAGGTGGACCTTGATAAGATTGAAGCAATCAAAATTTTTCCAATGCCAAAGAATGTTTCAGAAGTAAAATCCTTTATGGGATTATCTATATATTATAGGAGATTCATTGAAGGTTTCTCCAAATTTGAAAATTCAATTACTTCACTGCAAAAGAAGGGAATAAATCTTCAATGGACTACTAAGTGTGAGGACAGTTTCCGAAACTTGAAGGAATTATTGACCAGTGCACCTATTCTAAAGGTTACAGATCCAGATGAATATTTTGTTGTGTGCACAGATGCATGCAAGGAAGGGCTTGGGGGATTCCTTATGTAGAATGGAAATGTCATATGTTATGAGTTAAGGAAGCTTAAGGAGCATAAAATAAATTATCCTACCAACGAATTAGAGTTGGTAACCATAGTTCACACCTTAAATATGTGGAGACATTGTCTCATGGGAAGAAAATTTGAGTTGAAGACAAATCATAGTGGTTTAAAACACTTGTTTGAACAACCAACACTGAATGTTAGACATACTACATGGTTGGAATTTCTCAATGAATATGACTTCGACATCAAACACATTAAGGGAAAGGAAAACAAATTAGTTGATGCACTCAGTAGGAGGGCGCATGAAATGAATGTTGCAACAACTAGCATGTATTGTTCAAATTTACAAAATAGAATTTTGGAAGCCATAACATTAGATCAACATTATGCATAAGTTACAGAAGTCTTGCAGAAGGAAAATGTGCCAATGGTTTTTAAATATTATAGGCTAGAGGAGGATGGAATCCTCTTGTTCATGGATAAATTTTACGTTCTTAATACTCAGGAATTGAGAAATATAGTGCTAGAAGAGATGCATAAAGTACCATATGTTGGTCATCTAGGGTACCAAAAGACCATTGTAATCGTAAGAAGCAAATATTTTTGGCCGAGAATGAAGAAAGATGTGTCTGAGTACATATCCAAGTGGATGGAATGCCAGAAAGTGAACACTGAACATAGGCATCCAACATGGTTGTTACAACCATTTCCCATTCCTTAATGGAAATGGGAGGTAGTTACAATACATTTTATCACCAAGTTTCCAAAAACCACAAGGCAACACGATTCCATCATGGTAGTGGTGGACAAACTTACAAAGGATGTACATTTTATACTGATGAAAACAACTCAAAGGAAACTGATATTGTAGAGATTTACATGAACGAAATTGCTAGGCTACATGGTGTGCCTAATGTAATAGTTTCAAATATATATCCCAAGTTCATTTCCAACTTTTGGAAGGGGTTGTTTAAGGGATTTGGGAACAATTTTTATTTCAGTACAATATATCACCAAGAGTCAGATGGGTAGACAAAGAGGAATAACCATATAATTGAAGACATGTTGAGGATGTATGTAATGGGAAATCCTTCCAAGTGGGAAGACTACCTTCATCTAATTGAATTTGATTAGAATAACGAGTATCAGGAATCATTGAATATGATCTCGTTTGAAGCCTTGTATGACAAGAAATGTAACATGCCATTGAGATAGGACAACCCAATAGACATAACAATTATTAGGCTAGAATTGCTAAAGGAAATGGAAGAGAAGATGGTAAATATCAGAAATAATTTAAAGGTTATATAGGACAAGAAAAAGATTTATTCATATAAAATAAGGACATACAAGGAATTTAAAGTGGGAAATAATGTGTTTCTAAAAGTAAAGGCTAAAAGGAGATCACCGAGATTGGGAATTTTCCCCAAGTTGGTAGCAAGATACTATGGGACATTTGAAGTTTTAGAGAAGATAAACCTGGTTGCATACATGCTTGTATTTTGTACATCCATGAGAATTCATAATGTGTTTCATGTGTCTTTATTGAAGAAATATGTGCCTGGTCCTAACCACGTGATTGATTGGAATGTGATCTAGGTGGAGCATGAAGGGGATTTATGTGTGGAACTAGTGCGCATCCTTGACCATAAATTCAAAGTGATCAAGAGAAAATCAATCAGCCTGGTAAAGGTTCAATGGACCTACTATGGTCCTGATGACTCCACGTGGGAGCACGAGGAGATCATGTGGGAGAAGTACCTACAAAGTTTTGAAAATTTTGAATAAAATTGAATGTACATTTGTATATAAGTGTGCAAGACTATTTTGGCAGCTAGAGTTCCTAGAGCCATATCTTGAAGATTTCTTATCCACTCAGTGTTGGAGCCCTGGAAGGGAAGTGGAACAACTTGAGGGACTGTGGTGCAGAGAAGGGGGTACACTTTCTTGGGTTGTGTAGGTTGTGGGGAACAAGATATTGATGGTTGGAATTGTTGTAGGAGTTATGAACTTGCAAAGGTATCAAGTATTATGATGCAAAATTCTATATATGTATGCCAATATGGTGTTGTGCTCCAAGGACAGTGCAATTTGTAGGGGTAGGGGAATGTAACATCTCAATTTTAGCGATGTGTAATTAAATACGATGTACGACCCTGGGCCCAAATATGTAATTTTTAAACATTGTATATCGTAATAATAAAATAAATATGATGTTGGTTGCATATGGACATAGGCATAGTAATTCGGGGATACGTTTCTACAAGAGAGGGGAAAGTCTAAGAAGGGGGTCCAAGGGGGCAAATATTCATGGGTATTAATCCAAACCCACCTTTCTAAAATAAATATTATTGAGTATGAACCCTCTAATTTCATTTTGAGTGTATCAAAGCCCAATCATTAAACACATGTAAGAGAGTTGGTGTCAAAAGTCACATCCCATAGTTATTGAGAGCATGGGGGCTGAGCACAATCAACCTTGGGGAATGTAAGAGTCAAACACATGGGTAAAATGGAAATTCCAATGGCCATTGTAGGAAGTTTTTGCATTTATTTTTTGGAGAAACAAGGTGGTGGAGAGAATTGGATCTTGAAGGTAGACATAGTAGTTGTTGTGCGCAACTAGTGGGAAGTATGAATGATTAAAGAAGTAGGATGATAACCCGTAGAGTGATTTTTCTATGTGAGACATTTTCCCTAGAGTAGTAAGTTGTTTTTGTGAGTTTTTCCTATGGCAGCTAGCATCCCTAGAGTCCCTAGCAAGTGATATTCCTAACCAATCTATATTGGAGCCTTAGAGGGAAGTGGGAAGGCCCGAGGGAATGTGTGCAGTGAAGGGGGATCCTATTCCTTGGGTTGTGCAAGTTGATGGGAAGAGAGTTGGAGGATTGGAATAGCTGTAGGAAAAATTAGTTTGTTGTGGGTAAAAATTGGGCCATGAGTGGATAGTATAGGAAACCTCTCTTGTAGATTTGTAGCCCTAGATCGGGGGTGACTTGTTGTTGATATGGAGTAGAAAATATATGATTGGGAGGAATGTACATCCCCTGTAGCTGGTTGCACAATTTTTGTGAGAAGATAAGTGTTTCTCATCTCTATTTCACTATTTTGTTTATGGGTTTTAATGCTATGCATAAAGTTTGAGTTTTTAGTAATTTATATGTTGTTATGTGAAAATTTTTATTTAGTTGTATTCATGGTTTGAAAGTGTTGTTAGATGCATGAGTGTTTAAGCATGATGCACTATGTTCAATTTTATTTGGTATCAATTTTCTTTTATGGAATTAGTAATGGGGTCACTACAAATTTCCCATGCAAATTTCAACGGTTAATAGCTTCATTAAATTATTTACTTAATACCTTAATTTCCATAAACTAGTAGTCAATTCTTGCTTTGGTTTCCATAATATCATGGTTAATTCTTTTGATGCTTGCTTCAAAAAACATGTTGATATCCCTAAAGCTCCGATACCAATTTGGAGTGAACCAAATTAAAATTATTATTATTATTATTATTTGTCATGTTATTGAGTTACAATGGCATGCATATAAATACACATAGGGATATTAAGTTACGTCCTTCGAAAAGGGAATGAATTATCATTATAGAATATTAATTATTATAATATAATGATTTTCCTATTACTATTATTACATTATATGATACCTTAGGTATATTTAGGTTAATTATACCTCATTATACCCATGTAAGTCACTCATTATCCTTACCTAAAATTGTAAAGTATATGCAGTTTATAAGCAACAAATTTATCCCACTACATGTTCATAAATAATTTAAAAAAAATTGAGTACAAAGGTAAGACAATTCTCTACAAATATTTTTACTCCAAAGTGAAATTATCAAATAAAATATGATTTTAGAGGGGTTGAAGTAAAAGAAAGAGAAAATTTTACAGTTTTCTTCATAAAAGACAAGCGAAATTGTTACCCATATTCATGTTTTCACCCTCTCACTCTTACATTAAAAATAAGGTTTTTAAGTATTATTTCTCATGTCAAGATTGTTGAACAACCTATATAATGAACTCCATGATCAGGTCATGCTTTTGGACACTCCAGTAGACCAAGACCAGGAATTAGAATTATTGGAACAAGAAAGGAACTAACTCCTTGCATGGAAGGAGAATCGATGGAGGATGGAAATTTGTGCCATATGGATTCAAGTAGGGGATCAAAATACAACCTACTTCCACAAGGAGGTCTCAACTTAGAAATACTAGAACACCATTTGGTGCATAACCAATCACATAGGAGAGGTATGTGAGTCTTTTGAAAGCATCAACACTACAAGACTGAATCCCTTTAAATATCTTTACACCTAACCCTCAAAGGAAACCCTCCAAATCATCCTTTCAATCACCATTACTTTCCCCAAATGGTTGGAGAAAGAAACAATTGAGATTATAATATTGGAGCCCATTTCTTAGGAGGACCTCAAACATGTTATTCATCATCTCCAAAGTGAAAATACCTTGAGACCTTATGGATTCCATGTGGAGTTCCTCTAAGAATTCTAGGAGTTATTGGGAGAGGATGTGTTAAAGGTTATTAGATAATCTAAAGAACATAGGATATTTATCCAAGCTTTCAACACCACATTTCTTGTCATTATTCCAAAGGTAAGTAATCCCTCACTTTTTTATTATTTTTAACGTATTTACCTTTTGTAACTATGTCTGCAATATCATTTCCCAAACCATAGTTGCTAGGTTTAAAACAAAACTATCTAAGAATATCTTGAAACAAAAAATGAGTTTTCTCAAAGGTTGGGACATACAAGGCCCCATAGGTGTTGATATTTGTAGCATAAAATAGGTTCTTCCACATTGGTTTTGTGTCTAACATGTGGAATTCATTATTAATACCTCGCAAGACTTAGGAAATTAACTTTAATTAAGTAATTATTAAAGTGAATACCTTTTTATAGTTAATTGAGTTTAATTTAATGAAATGACTAAGATTTGGCATTAGTGAATTAAATTAAATCTTAGCCATTGATCTTAAGTGTTGGTGAGATCTAATCTCAACCATTGATCTTTTTGGAGATCTAGGGGTTTGGATTTGGGGTAAACTCAACATTATAAAAGGCAGTTAAGGTGAGAGGAGGAGACACACAAGGAGAGAAAATAAGGACCTTTTCTAGTTTAGAGTCACGAAGGACTACAATTCAAGTGGATATGAGATAGGTGAAGATAGAATTTCACCTAGAGATCAAGTGTTTTGGGTCCAAGGAAGGAAGAAAGGGAAAACAAAGGAGTAGCGACAAACAAGATCGAAGGACAAGTCTTGAGGTGTGATCATCTATTTTGTTGTTTGTATTTTTCCTTAGAAGGGACATTTTCCTAGGATGGGAGCCCTTGTAAGCTTGGATTCATTTATAATGAAAATATGATTTGAAGGGAAGAAATATGTGTGCACAATTATGGTTTCTTATTTATTGTTTCCATTGATTTATTTATTTAAATTGTTAAAACCCAGTTGTGATTTCATTCAGTAAATCTGTAGTAGTTTTCAACAAGTTATTTACTTGGAATTAATTGTGAGGGTGTTGGGATAGTAAAATTAACATGGTATCATAGTTATATATCTTAGGAGAAACCAAGGGTGCACAAATCCAGTGATTTCTTGTAGGGACAACAATACAACAAGAAAGAGAAAGAACACCATCAAGCATAATTTTACTTTTGTGCAAGATAAGGACAACCATAGAGCCAGATCAGATCTTAGAGGGATCTACAATCCACATAAAGACTGTACAAGGACATAGCAAGGCCTTGTAGGTCACTTACAAGTTGTACAAGGATGCAACAGGGAACTACAAGATACATACGAGTTGTACATGCCTCGTATGGGCTTCCATACAGTCATCGACATGTGCTGGTAGATATAGACAATTGTCAACAACCCATAATAGTTGTGGGTAGCTATTGGGTGCCAAAGGAAACCCTATACAAGTCGCAGGTAGTGACAAGAGGCTGTGGGTAGCCTTGAGTGGAGTGAAAACAATGACATACACCAAGTTCAGGTAGTAGGTAGCAGGTCCGGAAAACAAAAACATTTTAGAGTAGAAGTGTTGGGTGGCTTGTTGAGTAGTAGTAGAACTCTGGGCACGGGTCTAGGAAGCCAATATAGGAGATCAAATCATTTTTTGGTGCTTGATGAAATAATCACATGATTTTTTTTTAAGATCTAGAAATGGTAATGGATTGTCTTGGGTTTGAGGACAGGTTGGATGGAGCATTTAAATTTTTCTCTTGAAAAGTGAGGGTGACCTTTCTCTTGAAGG
Source organism: Picea mariana (assembly GCA_032191745.1). Classification (NCBI taxonomy): domain Eukaryota; kingdom Viridiplantae; phylum Streptophyta; class Pinopsida; order Pinales; family Pinaceae; genus Picea; species Picea mariana. Next base: position 177,253 of record JASDQU010101160.1, read on the forward strand.
AACATTACCTATGGGAGATCAAAGAAAAGGTTGTTCTTACACCAAAAGATGTAGTAGAGAAGGAGGCTCTTGAGAAGAAGGACATCATATCCTAAAGAATCATCATGGATGTTGTGAAGGACCATTTGATCCCGCACTTATCATAGAAGCATCCAACCAAAGAGATGTTCAAGGCTCTAATGGATTTGTTCCAGAGTGATAAATTGAATAGGAACATGGTCTTTATGAACAAGCTCAGATCCATCCAAATGTCAATATATGGCAATCTTACCAGTTCATACACGTGATAATATTGTATCCATTGGGGAGAAATTGGATGAGGCAAAACTTGTGAATGTGGAATTGAATGGTTTCACCAAGTCATGGGAGCCATTTTTAAAGGGGATCTATGCTTGGGAGAATATTCTATATTGGTAGAATCTTCGGGATGATTACATCCAAGAAGAGACTCAGGAGGAGTCTAAAGTAGGAGAGAAGGAATATGGAGAGGAGAGCCTGACTCTGGTCAGTCAAACCAAGAGGAGAAAAGGATAGGGTTACAAGGAAGGAAGGAAGAAGGACTTAAGTAAACTCAAGTTCTTCTCCTGCCACAAGATGAGGCATAATTCATCAGAGTGTCTAGAGAATATGAAAGGTAAGGAGAAGATGTAGCAAGTAGCAACAACAACGAAAAATCAGATGGATGATTTTTCTGCAAATTTTAAGGAGGACTTCTTATTCGTCTCTTTCCTATCTACCAACACCATCACAAGGAGTGCATGGAAATTGGATAGTGGGGCATCTCATCATATGAAAAAGGCATGGGAGCTATTCAATATTCTGACAGAGAAGTACTCAAGATCTCATGTGGAGCTTGGTGACTATGCCAAGTATACAGTGGAGGGGTAGGGAACTATCTTGTTCCATCTTGAGTCAAGAGGTTCGTTGGAGGCACATGATGTTCTATATCTACCAGAGATGAAGAATAATTTTCTCCATGGGTTTTGTTTTCATGTTCAAAAAATGGCAAGTACTCATACATTTAGAGGGAGCTATCCCTGACACAATAGTGAGAATTGGTGTTAGAGAGGGAAATATATACAGGTTGTAGGGAATTCCTATTCATGGTTCCAATGGGATCTTGGATCATGGAACGAAGTTAGTGCAGAGGACATGAAATAGGAGGCTTCGAAGGGTGAGCAAAGTTCACAGGATTATAGTTCAGGGAGTCAACCTTCAGGTGATAAGATGGAGTTACCCCCTTCCAATTATTTCACTAGACCCAATTGGTATGAACTAACATTAATGGATGCTCAAGATCATGTGGAGGCTCCTAGGAGTATAGATAGGGAGAGAAGGCCTCTGAATAAGTGTCCATACTTTAGGGAACTAATGTGTAGCATCATCGATTCCGAGACTTCCAATGTTTAGGAAGAAGTAGACCAGAATGGTTGTAGGGATTCCATTGTGTAGGATGTTGTGTGCAACATTGTGCCAGGGTTGGAGGGAGAACCATTTCCAGGTGGCTCTTCGAGAAGTACCTTCCTCGCTAAGAGAGATTGTTGATGTTTATAGGATCATAAAGGTACTTCCACCTTAGTTTCGTGTCTAACATGTGGAATTCATAATTAATACCTATCAAAGCTTAGGAAATTCACTTTAATTAATTAATTATTAAAATGAATGCCTTTTTAGAATTAAATGATATTAATTTAATGAAATGCCTAAGATTTTGGCATTAGTGAATTAAATTAAATCTTAGCCATTGGTCTCAAGTGTTGGTGATATCTAATCTCAACCATTGATCACTTTGGAGATCTAGGGTTTTGGATTTAGGGCAAACTCAAAAATATAAAAGGCAACTAAGGTGAGAGGAGGAGACACACAAGGAGAGAAAATAAGTATTTTTGCTAGTGTGGAGTCATGAAGGATTACAATTCAAGTGGACCTTAGATAGATGAAGAAGGACTTTCACCTAGAGATTAAGTGTGCAGGCTCTAAGGAAGGAAGGGTAGAAAGGGAGTAGCAACTAACAATATCGAAGGAAAGATCTTGAGGTGTGACCATCTATTTTGTTGTTTTTATTTTTCTTCAAAAGGGCCATTTTCTGAGGACGAGAGCCCTTGTAATAGTTGATTCATTTATAATGAAAAACATATTTTAAGGGCATAAATGTGTGTGCATAATTGTGGTTTCCTGTTTATTGCTTCCGATGATTTATTTATTTAAATAGTTAAAAACCTAGTTGTTCTTTTATTCAGTAAATATGCAGTAGTTTTCAACAAGGCATTGACTAGGAATTAATTATCAGGGTGTTGTGTTAGTAAAATTAACAATAGGCATGACCTAAGAAGTCCTCCACACTATTAAGGTCAATAAAATAATATCTTACATAGAATATTAGACTTGTCTAAAGCTTTTTAACCATTCCAGCTAGCTCTATCTACATTTGATTCTCATACATTTAGGCTTCTCTTGAGGCTTTATCTCTTGGATTGAAGCTTGCATGAACTCTATCTATTTTGAAAGATTGATTAATGTATCAATGTCCCATTTATTCCCCTCCTTTTGTATTCTTCATCGATCTTTCCCCCACTTCCCACTTTTTTTCCTTATAGTTACTAAAGGTATTAACAAGTTGATACATGAATAATATAATATAGGAATCGTATGAGGAATCTATATCAATGGAAGGGCCCATGTCACCCACCTTTTGTTTTTATATGACTTGTTATTTTTCAACAATGGTTCATTATTTGAAGTGAAGGAATTATCAATAATTTTTCATCTAATTTTTCAATCTAGGGGAATGGAAATCAATAGGGAAAATGCTTCCTCCATTTCAATCTAGTTCTTGAACTACACAAGGATATGATACATAAGTTCCTGACCTATTATGTTGAGGATTCTTCTCCTCCTTATGGTGTCTTCATCGATATTTCCCCCACTTCCCACTTCTTTTCCTTATAGTTACTGAAGGTATTAACAAGTTGATACATGAATAATATAATATAGGAATAATATGAGGAATACATATCAATGGAAGGGCCCATGTCACCCACCTTGTGTTTTTCTATGACTTGTTATTTTTCAACAATGGTTCATTCTTTGAAGTGAATGAATTATCAAGAATTTTTCAACTATTTTTTCAATCTAAGGGAATGGAAATCAATAGGGAAAATGCTTCCTCCATTTCAATCTAGTTATTTAACTACACATGATATGATACATAAGTTCCTCACCTATTATGTTGAGCATTATCTCACATCATTACAAATCATCTTTGATAGCAAATTGGTTGTCGAACCAAAGTTAGAGTTAGAATTGATGAGTGGGAAGGGCATGATCCATCCTACGAAATGTCTTTTCAGTTACTATATGTCCTTAAGAATAGACTCATACTTTCCCTATATCAAGGTATTTTTTACCATATCTTTTAAATATAAATCAATCTTGTTTGACCCCTCAAGACATTGGATTTCAAGGAGTGAAAATTAGTCAATGGAAAGAATATATCTATCAACTCAACCAAACTAGAATAAAACTAAATATGGACAAGGCTAACCTATTATGGGAACCAATCCCACCCATGGCTTACAAAGTGACAAGCTTGGGTATGCAGTCCAACACCATTCAATAAATATTGATACCATGCTTTGGAAGTAGAAAAATATTTGGAAAGTCCTAACTACACCCAAAACAATTTTTTTTACTTGGTTGGCACCAAAAACTTCTATGCATTACATAGAAAAGGCTAGCAAGGACCTAGAAAATGCCCCTTATGTTCAAATCACTTGGAAACAATCAATCATCTTTTTCTTCAATTTCACTTCACCAATGAATTCTAGTCAAAATATTTAAGAATCCTATTCCAATAGAGGCCTTAGGATATTCATGACCTCAACATTCCCATGAAACAATAGATTTCCCACACTAGTGTAGAAGATCAATCCTTGGAAATTGAGTTAATGTGGTTACTTTGGATTGAAAGAAATGAATGAATTTTTAGGACAACCTATGAATTGGTGAAGAAGGTGGATGAATCCTCCTCCTAAACCAAACAAAAATCTAATCCAAACTAGGTTTAGGAAGAGCTACTAATAATAGAGGAACTATTGATCGTGACCACTCTACTAAATATAGGATGGGAAAATGGAGTATACATTTTGGATATTTATGGAGATTCAAAAGTCATAGTGTGATGGTTAAGTGTCACATTGAACACATCTAACATCGTGCATCAAGGAAGTGTTGATGTTTCATCATCAGGAAGACATTCTCCCATACTGGTAATGTTGATTTGACCAAGGGAGGATGATAGATTCAATCATAGGGCCATGTTGATTTGGCTAGTGGTGAATGTCCCATGATGTTGATGTTCCTCCAGTTAGCAACATCATGTAGACATTATCCTAGATTGGTCATGCTGATTTGACCAAGGGAGAATGATACATTCACTCATGGGGCCATGCTTATTTGGCTAGTGGTGGATGGCCTAGGTGCAATCTTTCTCCTAGTAGTCATGTTGATTCGATGAAGAGTGATAAAGAATCAATATGCTCTCACATTTCCTACTACATGATCGAGTGATCTATTTTTGATAGGGCGGGTTTGACTTGTTTACAAGTCTAGTCTAATGTTGAAGAAGTAGACTCAAGAGACCCCTTGTGATGAGGGGCTTCTCAGTGGGTTTAATCAACATCAAAGATCTATATTAATATATGTGCATGTGAGGAGATGATATATTAACAAGGTTCATGAACAACTTTTCTAGTGAAGAATAAATGCTAAGAAGACAAGACAAACCATTAAAGAAACCCAGAAAAGCATTAAAAGAAGATATTGAAGACAAAAGAAGAAGTCGACCCTGCAAGTAAAATAAAGGTGACTCATAAAATATAAATAAACGATGGATCATTTTATTTTGACACAACACACAACTCTTCTCATCAAGTGCGTATTAGCCAATTGCTAGTTGCGCAAATTTTGAAGTGTGTTATCTTTTGGAGTGTGTGTTATCTTTCTTTGAAGGTTCTTCCTCAAGGGAACATCTATCTTGTGCTAAGGTTTCTTCATTTTATGGTGTTGTACTTTCTGGCTTGAATTATTCTTAAGAAAGGTTGTTGGATTTTCTCCCAAGGTTGGGTTTCCCAAGATAAAATCGTGTGTCTAATGTGCATGGCTCTCTATCTATGATTCTATTGTTTCCGTTGCTATTTTATTTTGGTTTCTATTTTCATTTTATAATTATTCTATGATAACAATGACATAAAATTCTGTTTGAAATCATAAGGAAATAATTATCAAATCTGGAAATAGAAAAATTCAACAGGAAACATGAGGAAAATAAAGGAGAATATTTAGCAATTCAATAACATCTCTTTCATACCGAACATTGTTCCCTCAAGTGAATTTTGACGGAGCACGGCTGAACCCTAGCTGAACCCTAGTCCCATCGCAAGCAATCTGACGACCACTGAGCTCAAGCCTCCCTCGCGATAACAGGCCGAGCAGCGATCGACCAGCACGCCTCCNGGGGAAACCCCCCTCGTACCGCAATGCAGCGGCCAATGACAAAACCGGAGCTAAGATAGCGAGACCCACCTTTGAACCGCCTCCACAGATGCGTGAACAACTGCTAGCCAGAGAGCAGAATCCCGGAGTGGCCATGGACACGGAAGCGGGCACCTCCCAAACAAAGCCGCCACGGAAATGGGAACCGGGCAAGTGCATCCCTCAGACGGAGAAGCCGCCCAGGTATATCATCAGCTCTACCAGAGTCGGAGAGCACACTCAATTCATGAAAGAGCATGCCCTAATCGGAAAATTTCTAGGGCTCTGGCCAGCAGAACGAGATCTCCGCAAATGGATACAGCATTGGTGGAATCCCAAGGGGGATTATGAGCTGCAACTCAGATCTAAGGGTTTCTTCACCATCATCCTATACAATCTCGAAGACAAGGATAGAATCTTTGAAAATGGGCCATATTTCTTCAACTCAGCAGGCCTGTTTCTACGTTTTTGGACGGAAAAATTCAACCCAGACAAAGAAGACTTCACCATGGCCCCGGTCTGGATCCGTTTGTACTCCTTGCCGCAAGAGTTCTGGCTGGAGGAAATTTTAATGGGAATAGGCAACACCCTAGGCCACTACGTTAAAGCCTCTGAAGCCACCAAGCAAAGGAAGTATACTTCCTATGCCAGGATTTGTGTCTACATGAACATATCCAAAGCCATTCCAGGAACGGTAACCCTAGAATACCAGGATGAGGACTGGCAGCAAACCCTAGACTATGAACATATACCGTTCAGATGCAGAAGGTGCCACGAACACGGTCATCTCTACCGGGACTGCCCCATCATCACACAAGCCACGAAGGCAACTGAAACCATGCCGAAGGACGGATTCACCGCAGTAACTTCCAAAAGGCAGCACCCACCAAGGAAGCAACCCACGGCAACAGGACAAAATATTGCCACGAAGAACTCCTATGAAATTCTGGAGCAGCTACCAGAACCCGCACAAAAATCCCCCGCAAAAGCAAACAAAAGGCCCAGATCCAGAGCCCCAATCGCACAACACTGAAACCCCAATGGAAGAAAGAGGCGACGGAGACGGAGACACCCCAATGCTGCTGGACGACAGGGACCTAGCTGGAATAGACTTAGAAAAGCTGGAAGAGCTCTGAACCAGAAGAATCTGCAAACTCTTCCCGAAGAACAACTCCGCAAGGTACACAAGGTCTTCATCAACTCCTCCGCTGGATCCACAGCTCGTCTGGGAATAGCTGCTGATTCGAGCTCCGACACAAAAAGAGTCCTTCGCGAGAACAAAAGGCGAGGTAGGAAATCCGCGCACCAGCTCATCAAGGAAGCAGGTAACCTCATGATAAACTCAGGTCAGATCCAAAATCTCTCGGAGGGATACCTCCACACAACACCCACCTCTTAATTATGAAGATTATTACCTGGAATATCAGGGGACTGAATGGTCGATCCAAGCACAGGATCCTCCGAGACTGCATCATGGCGGAAAAACCGGACATACTACTGCTCCAAGAAACCAAATGCAAGGGCTCAGAAGCCGACACAATCTCCAAAAGAATATGGCGGGACTGTGACTCTATAACAACAGATTCCATAGGGGCCTCTGGGGGTCTCGCTATCATGTGGAATCCGCTCAATGTAACAATCAGCAACTCCTTCA
>JASDQU010101161.1:0-12827 GCA_032191745.1 Picea mariana
GATCAACAATTAGACAAAGCATTTTTCTGGCAGATATTCTATCCGCTAGAAAAAGGTGTTATCCAACTCTAGATCAAGCAATCCGTATAGTATAGCTTGCTTGATCTACAATTAAACGAAGAGCCTCCCTTGTTTTATTTTCCGCTAGGTTGTCTAATTTGGCTTTAAGAAAAGGTAGCTTGCTTGATCAACAATTAGACAAAGCATTTTTCTGGCAGATATTCTATCCGCCAGAAAAAGGTGTTATCCAACTCTAGATCAAGCAATCCGTATAGTATAGCTTGCTTGATCTACAATTAAACGAAGAGCCTCCCTTGTTTTATTTTCCGCTAGGTTGTCTAATTTGGCTTTAAGAAAAGGAGGCAGTGAAGAATGCCTCGGCTAATGACTTGGGAAAAGTGGAACATGCTAAGCATATAATACACTTTTCATTATATAGCATTAAAATATCAAAGACTCTCATGTGTGTGGGATATCCATTTATGAACAAAATTCGAAACTTTTAAATAAGGTTGACAACCAAGTGGTTTTCGAGCAACTGATTGATAAAGAAAGAGCAGGAACACATTTTGTGGAATTAAAATATAAGTATTGTCACTGATAAACATGGACTACATGGTTCTAGGCACAATGCCTTCGATTCAACATAGTTAAAACATATCATTGACATGGAGATGGAAAAAGCCGCAGATATCTCGGTGGCTCATTTTAATTTCCGTTTCGGTTTTAAAAGGAAAATTGGCGGATAATCCCTTTTCAGAATAGTCATTCTCAAATTTTAATATGTGATCTATGACATGAAAGATTAGCATCTTCTGTAAATTATTACTTTCTTAAAGCAAAATTGTTATAATTTCTATAAATTATCTTTTAATAGATTGGGTTGCTTCAATTTTAACGAAAACGTAGTACAAAGACTTATTAGTATATATCTCACAAAATTGGTTAGTGTCAAAACTATCTTACAAAACATAGTTAAATGTCAAACGCGAAAAATAATACATGCGTACTGTGAGTTTTCTACTTGATAGTTCGTGGTGATTAAAGCTTTTCTTTTGTATGTGTATTTTCAAATTCCCCAGTGTTTGTTGAACTATTTCTTCATCTTTTGTAGTAACAATGGTCGATCCAAATGACATTCTTATGGTCAATCACAATTTAAGAACTTGGTTAACATTTTTGGTTGAGAAACTACAAACTAAGAACTTTTTAGTGATGTCACATAAAACTACTAAAGCATGCCACATTTCACTTCAAGTTTCTCAAATTTTCTTTTATGTTGGGTCCCAATGTCTAATAAGTTTGCATGTATAAAGTTGTAATTCAAGTGTATTATACTCAAATACAAGGGGGTTTTCACCATACCAAAAGTGTGATCCAGTTCCCACAACGATTCCTACATGCCCAACACCTAGGGTCATGTGATAATACCTTCTCGAAACTACAATATCAACACTCCCACTTAGAAAAGAAGCTATTTTCACCACACTTCACAATTAAAGCTACAATAACCAACACTCCCTCTTAGTGAGGGAGGTATCCCATCCATCATCATCTAGACGTACCTCTTCCACCCATGATGGAATTTTCTATGTCTCTTTTATTATATCTGTTATTATGGTTGCACTCCACTCCTCCCCAACCATTGTTGTCCAACCTATCTTACTGGTTACATCCATGGTAACTGGAGAAAATCTCGTTGTTTGATCTGTCTAACTCGTCGCATCCTCGATCACTGAAGCAGATACTACTATCCAATATGTTTGACTATCCAAATCCTAGGTTACAGAGGTTAATCTTGTTGTCTAGTATTCCTCACTAACTACTCCCTCTGTGACTGAAACAACTCCTATCTCTTGACTAGTTGCCACCTCTATCACAATAGCATAACCTGTTGGGTTAACTGGATCCTCCATGGAAGGTACACATGATCCAAATTATTTTGAGAATGAAAAGAAGTAGAAGATATAACAATGAAATACACATAAAAATTGCAAGAAACAGAGAGATACAATAATACATAATTTCTATTAAAGAGAGAAATGTATAGAAACTATAAAAATACAGAGTGAATGAACATGCTAGAATGGTGGGAGATTATCTTTGAGAAGAGATGTGATAGCTACACTCATCTGCAAGAATATGATATTTACATTGAGGCTCCAAATTCCTTTTAAACATAAAGAAAATCCAAAACCCTAACCACGGAAGATGAAACGCCAAAAGTTTTGCAAGCCCCGATGGGGGTAGTTGATACATCAACTTCCCGAGGGTGTAACTTTTGCATATGATATCCATTTGGGATGCATGATAGGTTGTTGGAAATGTTGAGCCGAGAATAATACATTCCAACTAAGCCCAAGATACAACCCCTATCTCTTTTTCAAGCCCCCAAATGTTAAAAAAAACTCATTTAGGGCCTCAAAACGACCCCAGAAGTTTGGGACCCGGAAAATTATAGAAAAACTGCCAAGGTGGAAAACTGTATTTTGATCCAGTGGAATAGGTGGTTGGTCATCGTCATCCACCTAGATCATTCATGCCCCCTTAGGAAGCAATGGTCTCCATTGCTTTAAGTTCCCGAGGAATTCTCTGGGAAGCTCTTATTGAATCTGAACCTTGGTGCGTTGATTGCCTTTCTAAAGAAGTTATCTTGCTTATTTGTTTAAGGTTTTCCTGAACCTATTGTTGGAGGGGTTGTAACCATTCAACCAATCTAGTTGCATGAGTGTGGGAGGACTCTGTCGTTGAATATGTAACATGAAGAGTAAGAACGACTATGTGATGAATTTTCTTGACTGGACAGTGTGGAGGTACCCCTATAGGTGAAGCAAGAATATCTTTGTGTGCTTCTACAATATTATCGATTTTCTCCTGCTAGATAGTAAGGTCTTGTGATGAGGATGCATAGGTTGCAGTTTACTTCTATTTTCTTTGAGAACGAATCACAAAGAAACCAAATTTTTTGTTATGAGAGACTACTTTGTGGGATTATTTTGGGGGCACAGTAGTCATAACTACCTTTGGCATCCTATAGAGATGACCCTCTAGAGTAACAATGAAACTACAAGGTCAAGAAACATAAACAACATGACACTTCCACATATATTGCTTGACTAAAAGAACATCATATACTTCCAATGGGGCAACATCACAGAGTACCTCATCCTTGAAGGGATTGATGCCATATGGAAGGTAGCACTGTTGGCTAATGCAAATATATCGACCCTAGAGAATCCACCCGATGTTGTAAAAATGAAACTACGAGGACGACACTCGTAAACAACATGACTCTTTCACATATATGGCTCAACTAAAATAACATCATATACTTTGAATGGGGAAACATCATAGAGTACCTCATCCTTGAAGGGATTGATGCCATAAGGAAGGTAGCACTGTTGACTAATGCAGAGATATAGACCCTAGATAAGCCACTCGATGTTGTATGGTTGTGGGTGTGGAATTTTCAGCAATCCCAACTGCTTGACAACCTCTACTGAGATGAGGATATTTTGGCTTCCACTACCAAAAATGAAATGTAGTGGATTCCCCTTCACCCACATGTGTGAATGGAAGAGGCACTCCCCATCCCAAGGGAATTTCGGTTCCTCTAGTTCAATTTTTGTGGTTGTGACAGTAACTGTGGGCTCTGGATCAATGATTTGTATCATTTTATTATTTTTTGAAGCATAGTTTGAGTTGTGGCTTGGCTCTCTTTCTTTGAGCTAGACTACCAATAACTGTTTGGAGAAACATTCATCGGTATTGTTCCAAGTGATTTTGTGGAAGTTGCACCACTTTCTAGTGTCCTTATTCAAATTCAGTTACCCTTCTTTCCTTGTGGCTTGGACTAGTTGTCTTGAGGTTGGTTGTTATATGAGTTAGGGCCATCTTTACAATACTTTTCTTGTTGCATATTTGTAGACCCGAACTCCCACTTTTTCTATTGCTTAATTTTTTGTTGCATTTTGACAGTGTATCAATAAGAGACAGTGTTGATTAATTGGTTTGGTTGTCATTGATCTCAACCCTTGAAGAAATTTCAATAGCGAATTCTGGTAGCACAAAGGTTTGGGTAATGGACCCAATTTTGTTTGATGAATAATGATATGAGTTCTGATATATTTGCAGGTAATACTATTCTATATGGATAGTACATGTCATTCCATTTCTGGTGGTATGTGTAACGTCACATAACTCCTCATGGTTAGAGAGTTATGGACATGTGAAGTTGGAGAACCCTCATGAGTCATCTAGAAGCCCCAAAAGGTCAAATTAGTCAAAGTGGTTGCAAAGAATAAATTATTTAAATAATAAAGTGAAGTGATGAGTGTAGTATAAGTTAAAGAGGATGAAAAAGAAATTAATTAAATAATAAAGTTAATGGAGAACTTACTAATTATGGAAAGTGGTTAACTTAAGTGGACAAGTTGTTATAAGTGGGTTAACCCTAAAATAAGGAAATTTGGTTAATATGGTTCAAAGGTAACCCCTTGAGGATGCTACATGAAAGTATAAATAAGAAGCAAGGATCTCTCATTTAAACACACGTGAATATCCTTGAATATCTATTTTTGTGAAAGGTTATTTGGGTAGGTATTATTGATAGAGAAAAATTGCAGTAGAAAAAATGTGGCAGAAAAGTGCAACAGGAAAAATGTGGCAGGAAAAATGTGGTAGAAAAAGTTTGGTAGAAAAAGCTGGCAAGAAAACTGGAGCAAAAAAAGTGTGGTAGGAAAAGTGCGGCAGGAAAAGTTCCCCAGAAAAAGTGCGCCAAGAAAAGTGCGGCAGAAAAAGTGTAGCAGGAAAAGTGTGGAAGAAAAAGTGTGGCAGAAAAAGTGCGGTAGAAAAATCACAGTAGGAAAAGTGTGGCAGTAAAAGTGCAGCAGAAAAACCGCAGCAGAAAAAGTGCGACAGAAAAATCGCGTTAGAAAAATCGCGGCAGTGGATTCACAGTAGCAAAACCACAGCAACAAAATACTACAAGAAGAAAAAAATGTATGGTTCTCATATGTGTAGTGTTGAATTTATGAATCAAGTTGAGGGTTTTACTTGTAAATATGTTGGATGCCCTCTTGGGAGTTTATGGCTTGCTATAGAGTTGATCTAAGGAAGATCTACTGAAGTTTAATATTGGTTCATGTTTGAGAGATTTTGGTTGAGGTATGTTGCTGAAGTTATTGGTACAGATAGATTTTGTATTCCAGTGAGGTTCTATAACATGGATTGAGGTACAAAATTTTGGTATAGTGTCTGAGGTATATGTGATCAGATCAGATTTGCATGATGAAATTGATGAGCACTTTTGGTTGTGGTACATGTTGGGTACATGGTTGAGACAAGTAGATGATGAGTTGGCACATACATGAGGTGTATAGTTGATGATGTTGGTACATCTTGATGAGTCATAGTTGACGTGTAATTGGTGCATGGTTGATGCACTCATTGATGGTACAGGTTGAGGTACAGGTTGGTGCATGGTTGATGCAAATTTTCATGGTACAGGTTGATTACAAGTTGTTTGGATAGGTTATTTGTATAGGTTTGGTGCATGGTTGATGCATTTTTTTATGGTACAAGTTGAAGTATAGGTTTATGTATGGTACATGTTGGCACAGGTTAATGGTACAGTGTGATTACAGGTTGTTTGGATAGGTTATTGTGATAGGTTATTTGTACAGTTTTGGTGCATGGTTGATGCATTTGTTTATGGGATAGATTGAGGTATAGGTTGATGTATGGTACATGTTGACACATGTTATTGGTACAGGTTGTTACAGGTTGATTATAGGTTGATTGGTACATGTTTATAGCAGTATATCTCACAGTGATAGTGTGACAATGGTTCCATCATTCTGCTTATATTTCAGGGTAGTTAGATGGGGCAAGGACAACTGGTTGTAGCCACTTTCCAGTTGTATCCGGAGAAAATAGGGGGTTGTAGCCTCTTTCTGGTTGTAGCCAGAGAATTGGGGAGTTGGAGCTTCCCTCAGGTTATATCATCAAAAACTAGGGGGTTGGAGCCTCCTTCCATTTGCAGCTGCAAAACAAAGGAAGTTGGTGCTTCCAATGAATGTAATTCTTAAAGACATATAACAAAAAAAATTCTATGGTTTTCTCCCTCTTTGGGTTTCCATGTAAAACATTGGTGTACTGTGTATGTGTGTGATTGCTCATTTGTTCATTGCTTATTTACTATGCAACTATTGGATGATAATTCTACATTGATATAATACTTGCATTTTATGGTGAAAAATGATTAAATTTCTCTATTACTGATTCACCCCCCTATTAGTAATCCAACAATTGGGATGAGAGTTGGTTCCTTCAAGAAACAATTTAACCACTGGAAGGAGATCATGGATTATTCTGAGAATGGAGTACCAATGTTTAATGGTCAGAATGGTTTTAAGTATGATATGTGGAGTAGAAGAACGAAAGTATTTTTATAGGGACATGGACATTATCTTTCACTATCAGTTGTTACAGGATATGATAGTTCAAAAATGGCAAAGACTGCAACCAAGAAGGAATTGAAGAAGAATAACAAAATAGCAATGTATTTCATTTGGGAAGGATTACCTAATCTGATAAGAGAAAAGGTTGGTAAATGTTCATAAACCAAAGAAATTTGGGATAAGTTACATGACATATATTCTTCACCCATTGCAGATTCATAAAATGACAAAGAAGATGCAGATACAGATCAAGAAAAATTATGTTCACCATGTCAAACAGATTCAGAAGATAAATATTACATAATCACCAGAGGTATGTTGTTTTTCTTTAATTGTGAAAAACGCAGACATATTGAAATATAATGCCATGAAGAAAATGAGACAGAAAAACTAATTGAAAAGGAAAATTATGAAGCATAATTGATTAGTTCTTTAGATGAACTGAGAGAAGAAAAAAAGTCACTCAAGAAAGAATTGATGAAACAAAATGAAAGTGTTCACATTTTTTAAGAAGCCCAACAGGTCATCGAGAAATTAAGAACTCGTCTAGAAGAAGCCAGAAAGATCGAAGAAAATCTTAAATATCAAAAGAAGTATTTGAAAGCCAACATAAAAACATAGAAGAAAGAAGCAGAAATGAGAGAGAAGATATTGACAGATCATCTTAAGGAAAGAACTAATTATTTAAACCAGCTTGAGGCAGAGTTTGGTCAAGAAGAGAAAGGACTTGAAGAAGAAATAATCACATTAAAAATTCATCTTGAAGAAGAGAAAAGAACAAAATAAGTCAAGAAGTCTCATATAATGAAGAAAGAAGAAGAGGTTGAGAAGCTTGAAGAAGAAGTTGTCACATTGCGAAGTAAAATCGTCAATCTCAAAAAAGACATTGAAGAGACAAAAACATCCACAATAGTTATAGATAATGAAGAGAAGCAATCTAGGTTGATAGAAAAGAAGAATGAAGAAAATAGAAAGAGTTATGCAGAAGTACTAAAAGGAAGGAACCATGGTCAACCAGAATCTAAGAAAACTATTGAAGATACATCTTCAAGAAGACCATCCATGTTCAAGCCACAAAGAAGCTTCAATCATTATCATGATTAGTCAAGGAAAAAATTTAGAAGGAATATGATGCAAAGAAGATCATTCACTCCCAGGTATGCAAATATATTTTATGGTCATTGTTTTCATTGTACTAAATTTGGACATAAGGATGGAAATTGCAAGGATTATAAAATAAATGTTCAAGCAAGAAATGCCTATATCTCCCCACGTAACATTGAATGTTACAAATGTCATAACTATGGACACATAGATAGTGATTGTAGAAGCATGATCGATACTTCTATGAAAGAGAACATTGATATCAGATGTAAGAAAGTATGGATAAGAAAACATGAAGATCAGGTGAACAAAGACCAGGTCCCAGAGATCACAAGATTGACAATAAAATGAAATCAATAAAATTCTATAGAGAAAAATAAATATGTTAGATATAGAAAGGTTTGGAAAAAAACTGAAAGAAAAGAAGGACATGTAAATAAGGAATATGTTCAAGATATTGTACTTTCGGGCATTGTAGTGAAAGATGAATCCACAGATAGAAAGAAACAAGTAAGAGCTCATAGAGATGATGAATACACATCAGAGAAAGAATTGTCCTAATCCATCTGGCTTAGAGACTCCAAGGTAACATGAATTTTAGACATGGGGAGTCTATGTGATAGCTATGACAAACCAAAGAACCATCATTTAAGCAACTTGTAGAGTTTGAATAGACATATCTAGAGCAGTTAGTTAGCATAAGTACAATCAGTTGTAGTAGTGAATACTTCATGATAGTACACTGATAAATGGGTCAAAATTATGGATAGTGTGCAGTAGAGTCTTGGAAAGTATGGAAAAATATGTATTCATAAGAACACTTAACATGTTTGGACATATATATGATAGTGGACGAGAGCATGGATTCATAGGTTGGTTCAGAGAGTGGTTCATAGACAAAGGAACATTATGATAATGGATGATAATTACACAGGAAACAGATCAAACAATGCTAATGGATTCAAAATTAACAGATATTTGTTGGACACATGCAATGCATACAACATTTCACATTCAAAATAAAACAATGCTCAAAAACAAAAATGAAAAAACTTCCTACGAGCTATGGAAAGGAAGACCAACAAATATGAAGCACTTCAGAGTATTTGGAAGAAAATGCTACATCAAAAGCTAAGATGGAAGAATGAGAAAGTTTGACTCTCATGTGGAAAAATGAGTACTTGTTGGTTACTCGAGTACAAGGAAAGCATACAAGTGTTACAATCTAAGGTTGAACAATGTTGTGGAAAGCATGAATGTAACACTTGATGAAATAGGTGGACAAGAATTAAAGGAAGAAGAAAATGAATCAATGGAACAACTTTACGAAGAAGAAGCAAAAGATGAAGAAAAAGTCTACATCGAACAACCAGAAGAATTTTAGTTGTCAGAGAACGCAGATTACATGTGAAAATTGAAGAAGGTCTTGTATGGTCTAGAACAAGCTCCGAGATCATAGTACTCTAGATTGGATAAATATCTACAACAGACAGGGTTCAAAAAAGGAAGTGCAAACAACAACCTCTACATCAAGGTAATTCAAGATAGTATTTTATTAATTGAATTTTATGTTGATAATCTTATTTTTGGAAGCAATGGTGATAGGTTAAGTCAAAAATTTTCAAAGGATATGAAAAATGAATTTGAAATGTCATTAGTAGGAGAACTATCCTTCTTTTTGGGTCTTTAGATATGTTAAAGAAACCAAGGAATTTTTATTTCTCAAACTAAGTATGTCAGAGAAAGGCTAAAGAGGTTTGGAATGGAAGATTGAAAACTAGTTACCACTCCTATGAAAACTTGTTGCAAGTTGAGAAAAAATGATGATTCAAATTCTATAGACCAGAGGAAATACATGTCAATGATTGGTAGCTTACTATATGTGACAACATCCAAACTATATGTAATGCAGGCAGTTGTACATGTGGCATGATTTCAAGCATCACCAAAGGAATCACATGTATTAACGGTGAAGAGGATTTTCAGATATCTCAAAGGAACATAAGAGTTTGGATTATGGTATCCAAAAGGAAAGGATCTATCACTTATTTCCTACACAGATGCAGATTGGGTAGGTTGCATTAATGACTGACGAAGCACCAGTGGAGCAGTGTTCTACTTGGGTGAGTGTTTATTATCTTGGATAAGAAAGAAACAATCATCGGTATATTTATCTACAACCAAAGCAGAGTATATTGCAGCAATAGGATGTTGTACTCAGGTTCCATGGATGAAACAAACTCTAAAAAATATACATGTTGAGTATGATGAGCCCATTCCAATATATTGTGATAATACAAGTACCATCAATATCTCAAAGAACCCGGTGATGCACTCCAAGAAGAAGCACATTCCAATCAAGTATCACTTTCTATGGGGACAAGTTGCAGAGAAGAACATCAGAGTTGAATATCTGGGCACAAAAGAACAAGTGGTATACATTTTTACAAAACTGGTTTCACGAGAATCCTTTGAGTGTCTTCGCCAGAGACTCAGAGTAATTTCTACTCCAAAATGAATTATTTTGAATTCTTATCTTATATGTTTTAGATTTACATGAGGAAGCACCATAAAGAGGACATTTCAGGTTGGGAGATCAGTTTCAGAAAGAGTCCAGTCAGGGGGAGCAACCCCAGATGTAAAGATACCATTTTCATTGATGACAAAGGGGGAGAGATTTATTAGATGCAAAGGTAATTCTTTGAGAAAGAGAACAGAGGCATGGTTCCAGAGGGAGCGATGATCACAGGGGGAGAATGAGTGATATGACTTCAGTATTACATCAGAGTGTTTCCATCAATGCCAAAGGGGGATATTGTTGATTAATTGGGTTAGTTGTCATTGATTTTAACCCTTGAAGAAAGTCTGTTAGCGAATTTCGATAGCAGAAAGGTTTGGGTAATGGACCCAAGTTTGTTTGATGGATAATGGTATGATTTTTGATATATTTTCAGGTAAGACTATTCTATATGGATAATACATGTTATGCCATTTTAGGTGGCATGGAGAACATCACATAACTCCTCACGGTTAGGGAGTTATGGACATGTGAAGTTGGAGAACCCTCATGAGTCATCTAGAAGCCCCAAAAGGTCAAAGTAGTTAAAGTGGTTGCAAAGAAGAAATTATTTAAATAATAAAGTGAAGTGATGAGTGTACTATAAGTCAAAGAGGATGCAAAAGAAATTATTAAAATAATAAAGTTAATGGAGAACTTACTAACTATGGAAAGTGGTTAAGTTAAGTGGACAAGTGGTTATAAGTGGGTTAACCCTAAAATAATGAAAGTGGGATAAGATGGTTAAAAGGTAATCCATTGAGGATGATACATGAAAGTATAAATAAGAGACAATGCTCTCTCATTTAAAGTTTAAACACACTTGAATATCATTGAATATCTATTTTTGTGAAAGGTTATTTGGGCAAGTATTATTGATAGAGAAAAAAAATGTAAAAAAAGTGTTGCAGGAATAGTGCGGTAGGGAAAGTGTGGAAGAAAAACTGTGGTAGAAAAATTACAACAGAAAACCACGGAAGAAAAAGTGTGGCAGAAAAATCACCACAGGAAAAGTGCGACATGAAAAGTGCGACAGAAAAACCGCAGCAGAAAAATCGTGGCAGAAAAATTGTGGGAGTGGATTCATAGAAGCAAAAACAATGGCAATAAAATGCTATAAAAAGAAAAAAACGTATGGCTCTCATATGTGTAGTGTTGAATTTATGAATCAAGTTGAGGGTTTTCCTTGTAAATATGTTGGATGCCGTCTTGGGAGTTTATGGCTTGGTGTAGAGTTGATCTGAGACAGATCTACTGAAGTTTAATATTGGTTCATGTTTTAGGGATTTTGGTTGAGGTATGTTGTTGATGTTATTGGTACAGATAGAGGTTGTATAACAATGAGGTTCTAGAACATGGTTTGAGGTACAAACTTGTGGTATAGTGTTTGAGGTATATCTGATCAGATCAGATTTGGATGATGAAATTCATGATGGATTGTGGTTGTGGTACATGTTGGGTACATGGTTGAGACAAGTAGTTGATGAGTTGGCACATACATGAGGTATATAGTTCATGATGTTGGTGTTGGAAGATTGGTTGTTGACATTGATGTCAACCCTAGTCATGGGTTTTGAACCGCAAGATTGATGAAGGTATTTGGACATGAAGGAAAATGCACATGCCAATACAACACCCATGGATGGATAGTATACATCATGTTGTTTTCGGTGGTATGTGGCATGTCACGTGGCTCCTCATGGTTGAGGAGAAATGAATTTTTGAAGATGACAAAGTGAATTGAAGAAGAAAGTACATGTAGGCCCTGAAGATAATTAAAGAAAAGAATTACAAAATAAGAAAGTGTTAGGTCAGCCCTAATGTTGAAAGGAAGTGACATAAATGGTATAAATAAACATCATTATACATTCATTTGATACAAGTCGAATTTCAGAGGAAATAAGAAGAAAAGAAGGCTGAATTTCAAGGGAGGATGAAGTCTTTTGGTGATGTGTTCTAAGGTATGTTATTCTTAGTTCATCTTACCATTTTTGCTATAACTTTTTTTCTAGAACTATTCAGATGGTGAAATCACTATGGTATTGAGAAGACATATCAAGGTACCTCTGGTAAAAATTTCATCTCTTGATTCGCTATAATTATGGAGATACACTCTGTGGAAGATAGGGTTTGTGACCAGTCCTGAAGCTAGTCAATAAACAAGTGTTCCGGGTAAAACAGTCATAACTTCTGCATAGAGAATACAAATTAAGTGGGACAGATTTCATTTGCAAGAGTACATACTGTAGTTTCTTGTGTACATGTTTCAGAATCAGATGTTAATTATTGAGCGCGGGGCATTCTGTGCAAGTTCACTCTCGTGAATAGACCAGAATTGAATAAAGTCTACCATTCTTTCTATAACCTCTTTTTGGGGAGGATTCAAGGAGTGAAAATTGGAGGAGTTTCAGAGAATCCATTGAGTAATATTATCTATAGAATCAAAGTACTCCAAGAATTGAAGAATTGCAGAAATTGAAGAAGTCTCAAGAAGCATTATCAGGTTTTATGTGATGATTGGTTGATGGTGATGATTTAATGTAAAGTTATATTATATCTCATATATTCTTGGGTGGAAGGAAGGGGAAAGGATGGGGATTTCAACTCTCTCTTGATATTGGAGGATTGTATCTTCCTCTTGGAGGTTTATCCCTCCCTTTACATTTGGAAGCTGTAGCTACCTTTGGAAGTCATTACTTCCCTTG
>JASDQU010101161.1:12927-33408 GCA_032191745.1 Picea mariana
CATTGGAGATTATCTAGATAAAGGGAAATTTCCAAGATGGAAATTACAAATGAAAGTATGGGCAACAATAAGACTAATAAAATGGTGATCCTTATAAACTACTTCAGACTGATAGTATTTGGTTGGTTTACATGAATATTATTGTATTAGTTGATACCTTGATGAACTTGCTTAGGACTCTATGGTCACTGCATATATTTGTGATGGTGATGACATTTATTTCTGATATTGTTTTGATGCTATATGGATGCTTGGTATGGAACTGTGGAGAATTGCACTCTAGTGGGGATATGATTTCTCTACCTCATCCAAAGACAGAGCAACAAGTATGTTTATTGATTTCAGTGTATAACCTGTAGTAGCATATTGTGCTATTTTGATCTAATTTCAACTGTCAAGACCACTACTAGTATTTACTTAAAAGTGGATTCAATACATCTAGGGTATGCCAAAGTTTTAGTTGCACTCTGGTGGGGATATGATTTATTTATCTCATCCAAAGACAGAGAAACAAGTATGTTTATTTATTTCATTGTATAACCTGTAGTAGCATATGGTGATATTTTGATCTAATTTGAACTGTCAAGAAAAGTGCTAGTATTTACTTGAAAGTGGATTCAATACATATGTGGTATGCCAACGTAATCTATCTTTTAGTATAGTAGAAACATATGGATAGTCTTCAACAATAATGAGTTGTTGGTATAAAAAAAAACTAGTAGACATATTTAAAATCAATCCTCGTAAAGTTGTGATCATGTAGTATTGATGGACTGAGAGTCAAGTTGATATATCTTTTCTCTCTTTGTTTTGATATTAAGCTGTGTTACACTACCTTCATTACTATTAAGTTGTGTTGCAAAGTTGAGTGAGAGGTTGAAAGCATAACTACCAAGCACCAATCGCGTATGTCACATAAAATTATGCTATTTTTATTCTCTTGGTTGAACATATGTATCTACACATGTTTTCGAAGTTTATGGATAGATATATGTAGTGATAATACTCTGCATGTAAATGAAATGATTAGATAGAGTTTATAGTGCATTAAAAAATAAAAAAAACTAGAACCATGTTCAATGATTCAAAATAGAGGTACATTACAATTTATTGATTTCTTCATGTAAATCCCATCTATGACACAGATAGTGAGAGCATGATGGGGGAAATTTTAATTTTGCATACTCCAGTTTCAATCAACTTTGAAATCCACCTGAAAAGGAATAAAGAGGGTATTGCAAACCCTTTTTTTAATTATTTAGGACAACCAAGGGTTATGGAGGTTTGTGTAAAATTTTTCTTAGTTGATGAACAACTTTATTTTCTCATTGATGGGGATGAATTATCACATCATAAGGAGCATCTTCATGACACAAAAAATGATGAAATTTTTCAGCCAATGATAGATTCCTCTCTTTCCCAATTTGTCCATGAAAAATCAGCAAGAGGAAGTCCTAATAAAACCTAAAAAGCTAAACCCTAAATCTAATTCTAAGCCCTTAAACCTAATTCTAAACAACATTTGCCAATGAAGACCTATCTTGGATGGAATTGGACCCACCTCCATATGCAAAGGATCTAAACATTATTGTTGGAAATTTAGGCCCAAGGGAATCGAGTCACAATCCCATTTTCAAGTCTACTCATGCTGAGATGGGGAATATTTAGATGATTCTTTCATATGATTATATTGTAGTGTCTACTATTTATTAGTTAAATCTTAATTCTATGATTATTTTTGGACTTTAGAGGCCATTTAGAGCTTCTTTGTTTATGTATTTTGGTTTAGATATGGATTGCACTTTGTGCCATTTTGGTTATATCCACCATTTCTCTATACATGTGAAGACTTTGCATATTTGTAGTGTTTCATGGGGACGCATCCTACATGGTTGGGGTTGTGCCTCTAAATCTCCACATGCCCTTGAGATGGGGGATGCTTGATGAAATGTTTCTCCATGCACCCCTTTTTGTGAAACTCCATTGAAAACCCCACTCGAGACGTTTTGTCGAGTTGCAAGACGTGTTTCACGAAAAGGGGGCTTCTTGGTGCCCCCTCCTGAAAAGAGAGATACGTTTTACAAGGGGGGGGGAGGGGTCTTGTGGGTTCCCCCTCCTGAAAAGTGAAACATACTTCACAAAAAGGGGGGCTTGTGGGCGCCTCTCTCAATTTTTTTTTTCAAAATGCATCAAAACTTAAAAAAACATATAAAAGGTTAAAAAAAAACAAAAAACTTAGTAAACTACTAAAATTTATTTACTTTTACCTACATATCTTTCTTATTTGACATTTATAGTTCATTTAGCACTGGAATTTGAGATGAGAGTGAGCCATGATTTTCCTTGGTTATTTATGAGAGTGACTCTGACACATATAATGAAACTCCCATTAATGGTTTTGATGTCATCATACAACAGATGGATGTAGAGGACCTGTTATCCCCTATCCTAGGGACAACTAAGGAGATCATGTCTTGAGGCCCACAGGTCCTAGACATGGAGTTCCGAGAGCTAGATGACTTAAGCATGGTCTCGGAGGGCCCCTCTTTTCTTCAGTGCTTTCCACATATCACCAAAAAAAATATTCATAACACCAGCTTGGTCCTAAAATGGCAATGAGTCTTTCTCCATGAGGTAATAAGTTTAGGTATCATAGTATGTATCACTCCGATTTTTAAAACATTTAAACATGTTGCATTAAATCTTTCTGTATTTCATAATGTTTTCTTGAATTTATGCTCTTTTCCTTGTCCAAAACTGGGAAGGTCACATGGTGCCATAGTAAGTTGGTTTCCTTTTAGGATAGGTTGTTACCTAGTGGATATCTAAAGAGTCATTGACCGTTCCCTCCATACTTACCATTTTCCATCTTTATCTCCTCCATATATCCACATTTTTGGGCATTGGGGAAGTCTCCACTTGGAAAGGGTTGTACCTTACCTCATGGGAAGAAGGGGCTAAAGGCCCAAGGGGCAATGTAGCTGCAAAAAGTTAAGAGACAAATTGAAACCTTCAAGATTCTTCACCCAAGGATCTTGAAGAAAGCACTAAAATTCTTCTCAATAAGAAAAGGGGACCCACATATGAATAAAATACTCAAGAAATTTTTTGCCTTTCCCGGTGAACAGGTACATGGAGAGATGACTAGCTCAGACCTTCATGAGGGCTCAAATCCCATTGATGGATGTTGCAACCCCAGCCAGAGGGCAGGATGAATATGAAGGGGTTCAACCAAGAAGAAGAAGGATGTTGCCTTTGGAGGCACTTTGGTGGACCTAGACCCATGGGGGTTGTGACTTTCCCTCCTGAACGCTAGCCTTTGGAGGCCTTGGACATCACCCATGCATCCCTGGATGTTTCTACATGCAGTGGTTGTCAACTTGGGGGTAATCCTAAGGTTACCAACACGTGAGGGTAGGGTTTTGGCCTTTGGAAGCCCAAAGTTTCACTCCCTGAGCCCAACGTTCCATGACAAAGTTACAACATCAGCCTAGAGGGGCATGACGTCACTCCTAGGAGGGTCTTTACATGCAAATTTATTTTATTTTGTCCAGAATTTAATTTTGTAAGAAATTGGCCAAGTCGACTTGTCTTTTTGACCTAAGACTTAATTAAAGGTCATAATTTTGTATAAATAAGACAAAACTACATTCATTTTTTATTATAACTCTCACTTGGGAGAGTGTAGGTTTGAAATTTTCACCCTACTAAGGATTATTGGCTGAAATAAGGAGGGTGCTACTCTTTTAAGGCTTGTTTTTTGACACTTGGACAAATTTTATGAAGTTTTGTGGCAATCTTGCATGGTTTTATATGATTATTCTTGGTGAAAGTAAGTAGATTTTTACTTTTTCATTTTAAATGGTTATGGTAATGGTTTTCTTGCTCATACAATATTATTAAATTGCATGTTTTAATTAATTCTTGAAGTAAGAAACTTAAAGTGCTAACGTTCTTTCTTTTCATTTGCCTAGTTTTATCTAATTGATCTAGTAACTAGTGAAACCCTAGGGCCCTAAAGTGCGAGTTCTCTAGAGGTTTATACTCAGTTATTGTGAAAAGTACTTTTCATCCATAAAAATACAAGAAGAAGGAGGTTCTAGGGCCTAGAAGTGCCTACACGCTAGCTTCCTCACTTCTTGAGGTCAACCCTAGGAGGACTTAAGTTGCTACTCCTCGTAGGCCTTTCTTCCTCTTGGATTATGTGTAAAATCACTTGTTAGCAGACTTGAATGAATCCGCCTACTTGAATCCACTAAACTTATAAAGGCACTAGTTAAACCTCACTCTTTGACAAGTCTTCAACTTCCAAGTCAACCTTCTACTTGATACCCTACTAACTTTGACCAATTAACTAACCTATCTTAGAGATACTAACATCCAAGTTATTTTCTGCTATAATCACTGTTACAACCATTGTTTGTATTCTATATCAGCCTATTAACCATCTTAAACCAACCCATAAAATTGTAGAGGGAAAACTACAATCAAACTTGAATTTAGCGTGCATTAAAGTGCCTTTTAGAGTACTTTTCTGAGGGTTTTGCTACCGATGTTATTACTGCTAACTTGTTTTTGTTGATAACCTCTTCCACAATCATACTAATCCATACTAACTTGCTGCTAACACCTACATAACTCACTCAGAAATTGCTCATAATGATTGTTGAACAAATTACTCAATAAATGTTGATTTTTCATAATATCTTCTTGCAATTCTGAGCATTATTTTTTGTGGCTATTACAAAAAACTTATTGCTGTTACAAACTGATAAAACTGCTCCAAATTTGCTTCAACCACCTAAATCATTTCAGAACATGAATCAGTATGAATCAAGTCAGTGGTCAATATTTGTGAATCACTGTTTGGAATGAACTAAATATGTGAATACAAAGAATTTTGTACTTGTATATCCTTTGGATAGACACAACTTTTTAACCTGGAAATGTAACATAGTGGAGGATTAAAACAAGCAAGAAACTTCATTAGAGGAGCTTCAGGAAGTACAAAACATGTCCAACACTACAATAAAAGAACAAAGTATCTTTATTCAATAGCATGCATGATTGTTTAGATGGAAAAATATTTCAAATGCTTTCGATATGGTTGACTTTTCAAATAGTAGCCACATATCAAATGGTGCTACTAGATAGAAGCTAGATATATCCTATAATTTGAAAAGTGAGAACTTTTCTAGATGGGACCTTCAAACAACATTTGTAACTTGGTATTTATAATTCATTGTCAATGTCCAAATAAAGTCATGCACTTTTGGCATGGCTCATTGACCATCGCTATTTTTTTCTTCCAATAGGAAAAACTATATTAAGAGATTAGAGAATCGTACACGGGTGCCCCAGTTGTGCCTAGATATGCTTATAGTTACAACTTTGGAGTTATCAAGAAAACAAAGTTTTATCCAAACAACAAATAGTCTACAAAAAGGACCAAGAGTTCTATAATAATGACTACAAAGTTACAAACATTACAAGAAGTTATAAAATTTGGAAATTATTCATTCCCGACAGAAGAAAAGAAGGAGAGAGATGAACCATTTCATTATACCTATAGGGATCATGGTCAACAAAAATAGGAAATATGTTTTCTTTAGTTTTCATCCATTTTGTCACTTTCTTCTTTCTCAATAGTGTAGCCAAAGCTAGAATGATGCAACTTTCCAAAGGTAGACAATATCATAGCACATAAATTATCCATCTTCAGAAGTGGGAAAGAAGTAATACAGAGAGATTAGATATCATTGGGAGGATATCTACCCCCCCCCCCCACTATGCTCCTCAACCTACAACATTCCTTGAGACCCCACCACAATTTGTTTGGAGAGGTTGTCTACATATGAATTAGAAGTCCCGTAAGCATGAGAAAACTATATATCTACAAATTTACCAACAATAGAGAACACATGTTCCAACAAGGGCATGAGAGTTATATTTTTCATACTGTAGCCTCCTTTTTCCCATTGAATTACCAGGTTAGAGTCCATGAATACTTATATCTAGGATATTCCTTTTTTCAATAACAGTTTTGAGTAGGTTTAGGAGGGAATGTATCCCTACCAAATTTTCCATACCTCTTCCTATCCCCAACTTGAAAGAGAAAAAAATGTGATAAGAGAAATATAGAACTCCTCCAACTCCACATGGGGCAGGGTTTCCTTGGATTGCACCATTAACGAACACCTAGCTCTTTGATTTGTCTATTTCAAGAGTCTTTGGAACTGATTGTTTCTTTTGTTTGGGAGGTTGTTTTAAATATTCATAAACAAACTTTATCTTGTGGAATACATCCAAGGGTGAGAAAGACAATTCATGAAATAAAATAACATTTCTAGTTATCCGATTCCCCAAGGCACTATAGATGGAAAAGCTGTGTGGTCACTCAGCCTTGGGTCTTCCATCCACTAATTTAAATAGTCAACCAGAGAGGTTCCCACCCATTTGCAACTCCACCAGTTAGAGTTAAGGATTTCTTCCATAGTTCTTTTGTAAATGAGAAGTCTTTTAAAAAATGATTTATGTCTTCTCCACTATTCCTACATAGGATGCATAAACCTGGACCCTGTCGATTCATCCTTTGAAGGGATTCCCAAGTCAACACTTTATTGTTTAGATCCAACCAAATAAATAGCCTGGACTTCAAGTTTACCTCCAAGTCAACAAAGGAATTTAACAAGTTTACCTCCATGCCTATTGCAGAACTGAAAATATCCAGGTTTTTTTTAAGTGTTTTGCCTCTGATATAGAACCTCATCGAAATAGAAAAACATCATTGATAAATAAAAGATTTTCAATATATAAATTCCTACCAACCTGCACTCCTCTTAACCTTTAGGCTTCCACTTCGATTATAACCATCAATTATTCTTCTCAAACCCTCTGCAACCAATAAGAACAACAAAGATAACACTGTGCACCTCTACCTTTGTCCCCTTGAAGGCTTGAAAAATCTTGAAGCAACACCATTAATTAGGACATAAAATGAAGAATATTCTAGACAACCTTCCATCTAATTAATGAAGGACATATTAAAAGATATGTTTATCAGAATCAACCTTAAATACAACCAATTGAATATGCAATTCTTTAAACTTAGCATCTTTACTCCTATCAGGCCTACACATTTCCCAAATAGTAATTTTAATTTTTTCCCCTTTGCATAGTTTTGAAAAAAATTATATTTTTGTTTCCTTGGGATAGCAAAACACCTCTGCTTTTGAGCCTCCATCTAGCCTCTTCCCACTCCAACAAATTTCTCTTTTTGAGCTCTAAGGACTTCAGTTTTGGCTTTTATTCCTTTATGAAAATACAATTTTGAGGATTACCATACAGATCTGCAATCTTTCCTTCAACTTCTATAATATCTTTTTGAGAATTGTTGTATTTCTTCTTGGTCCACTTTGTTGTTTATTTTTTAACCCTTTATATATTTGTAAAGAATTGATACATAACAGTTTCTTCATCCTGAGCAACAAATTTAATCCACTTCTCTTTTAATATCTTAGCAAATTCCTCATCCTACAACCTATGTGAATTAAACTTGGATGGAGCTGGGGGGATTTTTTCATTCCTCTCTCAAATTAGAGAAATATAGGTACATTGAATGGGGGTTTCTGTGTATTGAATATAGAAGTTTAACTGAATATGGACACTAGCACAAACCCAACAAAACCCCTGTCTAATATTCACTATTGAAAATGAATGCATATTTTGAGTTGACACAAATGTCCATCGTATCAAATATTGGAACTCAGATATGTTCAACCCCAAGGTGCATATAAAATCTAGGTTTAGATGGTTCTGCTCTGAGTAATGAATCAAAGTAGCCCTACATTTCAAAGGATGAACATTCTTACCTAATTGTGTGTGGTAACCCTAATGATGGGGAAAATTGTTCAATGTGTGTTTGTATTTTGCAAGAATATGAAGTTGTATGGTTGGCTAAATGTCACCATTTTTTTCATAGAGAATGTATCACACAATGTTTTAAAACTCGTCCATCTTGTCCAAAATGTATGACAATTTATGGAATACTTATAAGGACACAACCTCTAGGTGATATGAGCATCTAATACATTCCAATCAGAAGTCAATAGGTTTGGGATGGACTTCATAGATATCCAGGCATTGATATTATTAAAATCACATATACATTTCCAAATGGAATTTAGGTATTTATCACTTATGGTGACTTAAGGCTACAAATAATGCATAATCTTAGTGTTCTTTGAGCTTGACATGTTCTGGTTTATGGTTGCTATAAGGGGTGGAATATGATATATGAAACCAGTTGATGTAATTTAGGTCTAGAGATACTAACTTGGTCATCATTGTTACCACCCTTACTAATATATTTGTTGTTTTGAAAAAAATGCTAGGGCATTGTTGTTCCTTGGTATGTTCTTGGCTAGAGAACTATTCCAAGGCACCAACTAATCAAGATGATTTATTGATATGACATTTTTGTATCACTTACTCTTTGATCCTAAGAGAAATATGATTACAATCACCAGTCTTTAGGAAGCCTTTCAGTTGTAACAAACAATTATGAGATAAGATGGAAGATAGGATGAATGTAAGGAAAAAAAATACCATAGGTTTAAATAATTAAACTAATACTCTAACGTGTTTTTGATAGAATACATGCTAAACACATGAATTTAGTAGTCAACACATCATACTTGATCTTGTATATGAATTTTGCTACAATAACTCAATGAAAAGGAAAGGTATTTCAAATACAACCATATCATTCATAAATCTCACTCTTTCATATCATTACACAAACAAATACGACATGGGAAGTAGTGCCCAATTACCACTTTAAAGATTTATTCATATATAGAAAATCAAATACATCGAGGAAAAAACTTTTGATACATAGGATGACATATTACAATGCCTTCAACAAACTGTTACAAAGAGAAAAGTTGAATCTAACATACTAGTAGAGAATAATATCGTCCAAATTACAATCTAAAGAGGATACATGAGCCCTCCCTCCTTTGGTATCGAGTCTTTTCTTATTTTTATACAATATGAGTCATAACAATATTTAGTTGCAAACGACAATTTTTTAGACCTAAATTACAAAAATAGATATTGACTACAAAAATGTAGGAGTTGATTGTACTATCATCAGGTGTTGATTTTCGTATGATTCTGTTGGAAATTTGTTTTTTGAGTCATCATTAAATGAACCAAGAAAGAATCCTTCAATTGTCACCCACGAGATAATTAAATGAATCCATTTTTCTAAATGCAATATCCAATTTGGTGTACATATCATACGCTGGGACAGCAAAAAAAGATTTTAATCTATTATAAAAGATAAAATTCATCAATTAATTTATCAGCAATTGTTTGACCTCTCAAAGATCCAACTATGTCTGAGCATTTTCCATGTTTAACTGCCCCTTTTTCAAAATCAAGAGCTGACAACAATCTAGTTTGAGATGGCCCTTGCTTCCATAGCTGTGAATATAAATCCTGCTTGATTTTGACATTCTTTCTCTTTATTCCCAGATATTTTGAAATTTTTTTTCCTGTTTTGTTAGTTCTACTGATGATGTAGCTCCTTGACTCTCTTGACCACTGGGAACTGTTATAAACATTTATGGTACATATTCTATTTAAAATACAGACTCGCTTGATGATGCTTCTTCTACACTTTTCACTTCCTCGCCTCTGTCCCCTTTCTGCTCTTTTATTCTCTGTCTTTTTTTTTGGTTGTTGTAGAGTATCAATTATAGGAGGCTAGGAGGACTGAATTGAATCTTTCACCTGGTGTTGAAATATTTGTTGTACATCCTCCCAATTATCCTTGTTTTCCAACCTCTCTATCTCTGGTTTCCTCAAGTGACCATATGGAGTTGTTATGCAAGGTGTTGTAAATGGTAGTTCATATAAAGTCATCAACAAATTTCCCTCTTCTAATGAACAAAGAAATACCTTTGGTAAAGAGTTCAAGGAATCATGAATATCAACAAAAATTTTCATCTGATGATCCAAGACCATTGAATGCCTTCCTTCTCCTTGAGTCAATCTTTTAGGTTTTTGAAGTGAAGCATTGAAATTGAGAAACGTTTTGTACTATAAAAATGGGCCTCTAGTGGACCATCCAATGTTCCAAAAAATAGACAATACCAACATTCTCATCCATGCCAACCATGTGTTCAACCATCTAGTCCCCCTCGGTAATAGAACCCAAGAAATTAAAATGACCATTATAAAGATATAAAAATTTGAATCCATATCTCTCACTAGCCCAAATAAAGCTTCCCACTTATTCAAAGGGTGTTTGTAGCTTCACAAGCCAAACCAAACATTACTCCATTGTTTGAATATTGTCACTTTTCCCTTGTATCAATATAATTTACTAGACTAATTTTCGATTGAATATTAAATCGCTCGAGTCACCCTCCCTTTGTTCCAAGTACTGCAAAATACCCTTGCTTGGTTTCGATGTTTTTGTGAATAGATTGGCCCCATGGTTGATTTTCCAGTCCATTCCAACTTTGTCTCTTGTGAAAACAATCTACAAGCATTAGGAGCATAACAACCCCTAAGGTATGTTACATCCTCTTTCCTCACCTAGTGAAATGAAGGAGCTGCAATCACAATATGAAATGCCTTCCAAAAAATTACAACCATTGTTGTAATTGAAACTATGGATCGAAAACTGCAGAAGATCGCTTTGTTGGGAGAAAATGATGGAGAATTCAGAAGTTAAATGGAAACCTAAACCCCTCTTTTCAGCTTAATGTTGACTTTAACTTCTCTCTTGGAAACCATATACACCACACAATCCAATAAAAGTTCCCTGCTACAACATGGATGTTAGGAAAGCTATCCATGTTTGCTATTTTATTATAATGTTATTAGTGACAAGGATTAGCTGGTTAGTTGATCATCACCTTCAATAGGATCATTGCAATTGTAGATTGTGTATGTAGGTACCTGAGTCTTAATACTTTCATCTTCAAATGGATTATTTATTATGGAGTTCGTGGAATTATCATTGCTTGTTCAATGACTCCCATGGTTCCTTAAGATTTTTCACAAAATATGAGGACTAGAGATGTATCATCCCGATCCTGCATCCAATGGTTCACCTTTGAAACCATATACACCACACAATCCATTAAAATTTCCTTCCTACAACATGCATGTTAGGCAAGCTATCAATGTATGCTAGATTTTAATATATTGTTATTAATGACAGGGATTAGTTGGTTAGTTGATCATCACCTTCAATGGGATCATTGCACCTGTAGATTGTGTATGTGGGGAATTGAGTCTGGAGACTTTCATCTTCAAATGGGTTATCTTGTATGGAGTTCATGGTAATTATCATTGCTTGTTCAACGACTTCCATGGTTCCTTAAGAGTTTTCAAAAAATATGACGACTAGAGATGTATCGTCCTGTGCCTACATCTTGGTGGTTGGGCATTGTATTTGGACTATCCAAAGCTCGCGGATATAAATATAAAGGCCTACAACAATGGAATTGCAAATCTTTTCTTAATGCATTTGTTTTATATTTATGGTTTGTTGGTTCAAATGTTAGTCTACACATAGCTATTTGCATTTTGGTCATTGAACTTATATTTTGGTTATCTTCCCCTTTTCTATAACTTATGCTAGCTAACTGGTATATAGAAAAATTATGGGTTTCCAATTTTTACTGGTCATAATATTGTTTTTTCACTATATAGTTACATATCCTATTGTTTACTTCCAAGAAAATGTCGTTGCAATGCCCTTCTCTACAAGAAGTACATGTTGCATACTATGATGAATCATTTGTGAATGCAATTCAAAGCAAGGTATGCCTACTGAGTTTTTTTTGCATCAATTCAGCACAAAAAAATATTATTTGTTAAATCCTCGACTGGCTATTTGAATCACTAAATCTTATGTAAAATATAATTGAACTAAAAATGTCACAATTCTCAAAATTTTGTAAACACCATTATTTTGCTTCTTCATAGGAAGAAATTAATCTTAATGCAACTTCATGAAAACTATAGTATATTTTTTGGTGTGTTTAGGTGGATTTTCCCTTCCAAAATGAAACTTTGAATTTTCCCACAAAGTGAATGGTAGATGGTTCCATGAGAGTTTGCTAATAATTCAGGCCTTCTTCACTAAATCTACCTTTCCTACTGGTGCTTCCAAACAGATCATAAAACCTCAAGTCTTTGTTTTGGTGCTGAAATAGGAGCTTTATATCTAGCATAACATGCCATCTTGCTATGGAATATTCAATATAAATAGTTTACCTTACTTAAAATAACATATAGCTACCACTTGCCTTATCTTATCTCCACTCACAAAGGAGACAGAACTACAAAAAGTGAGTTTTACTTTGACACAAAGTAAAGGAAGAGATCAATGCAGTCTAATCCATTCACCTCAAAGAAATATCCATCATCCAAATATAGATATCAAGAAAAATAGTGTTTATCAAACCTCTTAGACTAATGCGTTGATAATAAAATACCTCAGGGCTATGGTAAACACCAAATTGATCTCATTGTATTTATCCATTAAGTAATTTGTATCATTTTCTCAGGATTTCCACTGATGATGTACCATATTTTCCCCTTTAAATTCCACTATCATCATGTAGCTCACTATCAACTGAGAAACATCAATGTTCATGCCAAAGAATGCCTCAAAAGTGACCTTGCATTTTGAGTGGTAACATACTCTACATTTGGATCCTCCTACTATTGATCCATCTCTATTCTTATCTCTCTCTTCTAACATATATCATTGTACAATAAATGGAGGAAGATATTATTGTTTTCTTCTTTCCCTACTTGCTTCACTATGTCTCTTAGATAGGTTTGTTATTGAGAGTTAACAATAGAGTGCATGCTCTGGTTGAATGACTGTACAATTATCATTGTGATTGTTTATGATCCTATGTGATGTGGAAAAGTTGAATGATCTTGGCTTCCCTGAGATCTCTGAGAGTAATTGCTATGTTCTTATTTGTCTGAGAACTTGTTCTTTCTACAACCCTCAGTAATAAAGATCTACTAATTTTTTTGTAACCATTACTTGTGTTGAATTGTGTACATAATTCTATAGTTCATAGACTCTTACTTGCTTAATAGGAAATTGAGTAGAAAGAAGAAAATATATTTCATTTTCCTTTTCGACTCCATATAAGGCACGACGAATTTAAATGGTTGTTTAACCATTCAAAATAAACAAGCTTAATCAACTTACTCAATTTTTGTGCATTCTAGCATATAGGTCATATCAATTAGTCATTCTTCTTTTATTTTATTTAATTTATAGTAAAAAAAATAATTTATCTTGTTGGTTTTTAACCCTTTTTTGCAAAAACAGGGAGCAACTATACCCCCTCCTCAATTTGTGTGCACAAGAAAATATATAAATTACTAAAACAATATTTTATATTTCATTTTCCCTACTTTATTTCCTTCATTCATTTTCGACTCCATATAAATCACTGTTCAATTTATGTGTTTGTTTAACCATTCAAAATAAACAAACTTAATCAACTTACTCAATTTTTGTGCATTCTAGCATATAGGTCATATTGATTAGTCATTCTTCTTTGATTTTCTTTAATTTATAGTGGAAAAACAAATTTATCTTGCTGGTTTTTAACCCTTTTTTGCAAAAACAAGGAGTAGCTATACTCCCTCCTCGATTTGTGTGTATAGGAAAATATATAAATTGCAGAAACACCATTTAATTAGTGATTTGTTGCATAAAAATTGTGAAAACAACTTATTCTTGGTCACTGTTCTCACACAGTAATTAGCAGTTTTTCATCTTAGTTTGCATCAGTTTGCATGCCCACTTTTACTAAACATTATTTGTAGCAATTTAACATGGATTTTCAATAGTGTGGAGTGGTTTTCTACTTCTTTTCCTACATTGTTTTAGCACAGAACAACAAGGCATTTTTTCTTTTAGATTGATTTTATATACTTAGCTTAGTTTGCATTATTTTCCATGCCTATTAGCTTGTTGTCTTCTTTTTCTGTTTGTTGGTTTTTATAGGACAACAATATATTATCATTATTTTAATGTTGTACTTACCCTATTCTTTATCATTTAATGCACTAAACTAATTAGGGAAGGCCCCCTGTGATTGAAAGAGTACGAATCCAAGGTCAAGTCACTATTTCAAAATAAGTCACATTCATACCCAAGTCATAATACCACTCCTAAATTCTTATTCACTATTTCAAACCAATAACTTCTTTCCTATTTGATCCTCATCGACCACTGAATCCTTTTCTTGAATGATTCTTTCCCTCTGATCTTGGAATTGCCAATAAGCTTGGCATTGTCATTGTTGTTAAAGGTCTAAGGTATGGTTCAAAAGTATTTTTCATAGCCTTATTACTATTCAATTTCTCAAGTATAGGCACATAATCGAAATTCCAACGGAGTAGCTCAATCTAGGAATTCCTTGTTTGCACCATATTACAAATTCATCTTGGAAGAATTCAAATGTTGCACCATAAGAGTCTCAAACTTAGTCTGGGTTTATAACATAGCAACATATTGTGCAATCTATATTTCTCTCTTCCAATATTTGTCATTTGTATTTTGTTCGGATCCCAACAAAATCTACAAGATACATAGTCAAGGTTGGTTATCAAGATCTTTACATCTTTCTTAGCCTTAATTGGAGTAAAGGAGTTACATGACATAAAATTTCACCCACATACCATGAGGAGTATTAGTTATAGTAATGTTTATGCTGTAGGTTAGTGTGTAGTAACAATGTATAGGGTTGTCTTAGCCTCTTTCCTGCTGCTCACACTTTTCTGAGGTGATTAGCATCAAGTAAAGTGTCCCTAGAATTGAAAACGTATAAAGTATCAAGCACATTGGTCCACCATGCAGTGCTAGGGTTCCATATCCCAATAATATGTCATGCAACCATTCTAGAAAAATTTAGGCTTCGTTCATCAACATCTAGTTCTTCATAAATGTTTATGTATGTGATTATAGTCTCGATGCTTTCATATTGAGAACTAATGTTTTCTGGATTGAAAACTGAAGCATTTGTCCCGATGCAAGTTTCAATTGATGAATGTATGTCACCTAATACTACTAATTGATCATGTTTCAATGGGCATCCTCCATGTTCATCACTTAGTTTCCAGAACCAAACTATGAGGTTTTTATATCTTTGCGCCTCTTCACTATGGAAGAATTTTATGTTGAGACTATAGGTTCTCCATAATTTTCTCTAGTGCCATCTTTTCCATGTAAACCCACTGCATACCATTCATTTTCTTATACTACACTCTTTCCATTGGACAATTTATTAAAGTGATTATATTTCATACAAGATCGATGACTATATAACTTCTCTTTTTCAAAAATGAACTTCTCTAAAATTCCACACAGATAGTCTGAATCATCTAATGTAATTTTCTCATTTGCTTTACAATATAAATAATGTGGTGAGCACTTAGAGTGATCAAGTCCAACACCAAATGTAGTGGAATGGCCTGAAAAATGATAAGAATGGTTTCCTAGAGGACAACAATATTAATTGGGACTAAATGAATTTTCACAACATATATGTTTGGAATATTCAGAAATACAAGAATTCCTAGTTGAACAAGTTGAATATGTTTCATGTCCTTCATGTCCAAACTCCTTAGCACAATAGAAACTTATATGTGCATCTCTATCTTCATCAATACAACAACCAATAAAAAGCATTTCTCCCTCAGAACTACCTCAATTCAATCAAGAAGATGCTAACTTCCCTTGTTTTCATCCTAGAGTGCTCCTCCATGTAAAATTTGAGGCTATTGCTTATGCCTGGAAATAAGATAGGAAACCAAGGAAACTACATTTCCTCATCAAATCTGAAACTGTATGATCTTTCTCCACTTCCTAATTAGCATGATGCCATACAACAATAAAATCCATGTTACCAGAAATAGGAAATGGAAAACAAAATAGGAAACAAGAACTGAGTGAGCGAGAAATAGGGCTAGAGGGTTTGGAGGGATAAGAAAAATTAACCCACCACCTCCTCCTCACTCTTCCAATGTATATTATGCATATTAAATTGATCAACAATGTACTAATGTTTTGTCATTATGGGAATGGGAAAGAGAATCAAGCCTTCTGATTAGGTGTGCGTATACAAAGCTCTAATGTCATTGGTGTGGGGTATACAAAGCTCTAGATGTCATTGGTGGGTTATACCAAGCCTTTTGATGGAAGTCTGTTTATTTTTGTTTCATAGAAAACCTTTTAATAGAAGTTGGGGAACCCCTTAGTGGAAATTCTAACCACATGCCTCAAGGATATTGGAATCCTGGCGGCCACTAAACCCACCACCCCCTTGTCAAATCATAATTTTTTTAGAAGTGAATAGGCAAACTTTGGAAAACACAATAAAAACCCTGACAAACACAACCCTCGATGCTTGCAACATTGTTTGGAGGAGGGACAAACTATGTTTCTTTTCCAAATATGTATAATGAGTATATTACAATTTAATGAATATCTTTTCTTATTATTATATATGGTTTTATACTTTATCAAGAAATTCACAAGACTTCATAATGTTTTATATTTTAGTAAAATATTCACCAAGATTTTATAATTCAGTGAAAGATTTGCTAGGATTTTACAAGATTTTATAATTTAGTGAAATATTCACCAAGATTTTACAAGATTATATATTTGAATAAAAGATTCGCCAAAAAATTATATATACATATTACATTATTGATAAAATAGCCTTCAATTTTTCCTATGTATCATGGGGATTCGCCCATTTATTATACATATAAATTTATGGGGGGTTCTTAAAATCACCCCTGGAGTCAACCTTTTGTTATTTACATTTAAAATTGTTTGTTTTAGTTTTATTATGATATTTAGCATATTTTTTCATTATTAATTTATATTTTTCAATTAGTTTTGCATGAAATTTAGTTCCATAATCTCTTCAAAATATTCATTTAACAAGGTTCTCAAAATCTTGTAATTGTTGTGGAATTTGTAAGAATTTTACATTTATGTAGTTAATGAATTTTTTTAATTATGATTGTAAATATTAGTGGTTTGTTATTTAGTAGTTACAACCGATAGGAAAACCTTCTTGTATCTCATTCTTTTATAGAGGGAATTCCCTTATTGGATAACGGAGACATTAAACCCGTCAAGGAAAGATATTCCAAATGTCTTGGGTTATTCTTTAAGAACCTCGTACTAGGTTGTTTCCTCTTAGTTGACGAATTGTAATTTCTTCTCATCAACAACCCTGATGGGGGTAGTTGATACGTCAACTTCCCAAGGGCGTAACATTTGCATACTATCTTTGTTTGGGGTGCATGATATGTCATTGGAAAAATCTAGGCGAGAATAAAACATTTTGATTGGGACCAAGGCCCCCAAACATAAATTAATTATGTTGTTTATGGAATCAAAACGACCCCACAAGTTTGGGACCCAAAAAACTGTAGAAAAACTGCCAAGGTGGAAAATTGTATTTCGGGCTAGTGGAATACATGGGTGGCCATCGATATCCACCTGGATAAACACAAATTTCAGAATCATACTTCTATTGCATCTCCTATCTAACCTGATTAACCCATGAAACCTATATTCTAGTCCTGGAAGATGTCTCTCTTCCATATGAACCTGAAAGGGAAATCCCTATGAATTAACATCTCACCCTCTGAGCCATCTAAATCTCTCAGAGATCATGCTCACTCTGATTATAAATGCTACCTCTAAAATATGACTCCCTTTTATTCTGTACAATATCTAGATTTATTTTCTCCCTCTGAACTTGTTGACCTCCTCTAAAGTATAACCTCCTATGAACTGTCTTAGGATGATTCTCCCCCCTACTGGATATTGAGGGCTCACTCCCTATGAATTTTGGATCCCTATAATATGTAATTATTGGTGGGGCCACCTGCCTCACTACCCGTTGGGCCACATACTCATCGCCATCCATCTCTCTACTCCTGTTGGCCATAACACACATAGTTTGATCCTTCATCCTATATAGGTTTCCCTCCCTAACTACAAGAAATGAAACTGATCTGAAGCTACATCATATGGGCACAAAAAAACCCCCTCTTTCTCAAAATAGTATATGGTATCCCTTCTTATTAATCTATGAGACTGAGAGAACACTCCTCCTGATTTTGGGCATCCTTAGCACATTTGACACCCTCATCACCTCTCTTGACTTTATCTAGAATGATACAGTACCATTTCCTCATATTGCATGCTCGGTTCCCATACCAAGATATATAACCAAGTCTGGGCCAATATATGTGAAGCTATCAAACAACTCTCTATGACCTACCATATGGTAATATTCTTTGTTATCCACCAACCAAGTCACCCTATGGGAACCTATACCTGAAAGGGTGGAGACCAACAAGATATCCCTATAGAAATTGTATGCAAACTCATCAACCTATGTTGTTGATGCATGTTTCCTTCTTATGTTTCCCCTTCAGTGTGGAAACTGTGAAGTATAGTGTCGAACATCATGACACTCATTTTTTTTTTATCTTACTAAGATCCTTCTTTTGTGTTGGTTCTGGAGATGCTTCTCTCTCAAGGGAATCCCTCCTCTCTGGTGAACCTATTATACCTGGAGAACCTTTTCTTCCCTTTATAGTGCAAGTTGCAAGGGCCTAATTCTCATTACTACTTCTCTTCACCATACTATCCATATCATCCCTAGACACTAACTATGTCTCCTCCTAGATACAATTGGTCCATAATATATCAAATTTTGTAAAATTCTCCCGTGCACAGATCCATTAAATGAATGTATCCTAGGACCAGGGAAGACCTTTTAATTCTACATTCACTAGCTCAACATCGTGCACTACCTCACCAATAGTTGTGAGTTGAGATAGGATTTGATTAATCTTCATAAGATATATGACAATTATGTCTTCAATGATCATCCTGGAAATCTGAAGTTGATGTTTCAACTATAGTATCCTTATTGTATTCTTGTTTTCGCATAGACCCACCAAAGCGTCATACGTCTCCTTAGGAGTTTCCCTCTCGGTAATGTGAGGAATCAAGTGGTCCTTCACAGACTCTAGCAATACCCACTTGGACTTCACTTCACTATACTGGTGGAATTCCAAATTCACTAATAATTTTGGCTAGGAACCATATCCTCAACATACTGCTTGAGTTAATTCTTTTCTAATAGAAAGACAACCCTTTCCTTCCAAGCCCAAAAATTGGCTTCCCCTTCCAACCTATCCTCAATTTCAATGTATTCACCATCTTGATCTTCCTAGAACAATAACAAAAAAAAGAACAACACTCTTCCAGTGATGTACCCAACATTGTGTCTCTAGATGTTCCCCTTATCTTCAAATCCCAAGATCTAATACCATGTCAATTTTCACATGAAACTCTACGAGACTAAATTTATATCTGAAAATTGCTTCCTAGTGATCTAACCATCACTAAAAAACTTTACACTGAAATTATTGACTAAAAACATATGCAACGGAAACGACAAGATAAAATATGAATCATCAATACACAAGAGACCAATTTTTTTTTTTTCTTTAAACTTATCCAATCCTTCAAGTCTGAGAAAAAAAATAGTCCTCTCAATGTCACCAAGAACAAGGAAAAAATGAGTCCTCTCAACCAATACAATGTCACCAAAATATGAAAACAACCTTGTTCTCCAATAACCATACAAATAAAAAATGAAACCTCAATAGTATTATGGAAATATCCTCTTCCTATGAATCTGTTGTATATCACCTATACATCTTGTTGATGCCACCTATCATCCTCTATAGATATGTACCTTCCCATA
This sequence comes from Picea mariana, assembly GCA_032191745.1. NCBI lineage: Eukaryota > Viridiplantae > Streptophyta > Pinopsida > Pinales > Pinaceae > Picea > Picea mariana. Next base: position 32,799 of record JASDQU010101161.1, read on the forward strand.
AAATCATATACACAATTCACCTTATTGGAAACCCACATATATACGTTGTTTATTCCTATAAAATATGTGTATACCATACGCGATTCATCCTTATGAAAATCATGTATATACGTGCTTATTCCTCCTACAAATCATGTATAGCACTAAAACTTTGCTTCGCACATGTGACCTTCTTTGCTTCTCTCTTAAGGGACAAATTTGTCACCTCGTAGACTTTCACCTTTCCAAGATCATCAATCCTCCTAGAACAACTGCAGACTCACTTATCCTAGTTCCATCATGTCTCCACATAGTCTACTTAGTATAAAATGTCACAATGACTTCTCTCCTTTATATACAATCGTTAGCGATCACCATAAAAGCCTCTCCACAAGTCAACATCTATTTGGGATTTCCTTGTGGGTGTGAAGCACCAACACAAGCCCACAAATCCCATAACCAAACCCATAAATCCCCCAATCAAATACAAGGGGGTTTTCACCAAACCGAAAGTGTGATGTGGTGCCCATGATGATTCTCACATGCCCAACAACTAGGGTCATGTCAGAGTACCTTTCTAAAGATAAAAATAAATAAACACTCCCTCTTATCGAGGAAGTTCTTCTCACCA
>JASDQU010101161.1:45535-60923 GCA_032191745.1 Picea mariana
CTTCCCGAGTGCTGTTCTCGGTGACACTATAGCAGTCCGATGGCCGATAGGTTTATCTAAAGAGGGCTTCAGGAAATCTAGGCCGATCCGTACACAGGTGCTGTCTGATGCGCTACCACTCGAAGGGGTACCAACAGGGGTTACAAGGGTGGCCAATAGATGTGCGCTTAAGAACCACTTGTATTTCCTGTGTGTATGAATCCCTCAACCACTGGTTTATGCACGTAACGACAAATCTCTGTGGATTAAAGAAGTCGGAATACGTCTCTACCCTGAAAAAAAATACCCATAATTTCTGCCAAGGAAAGTGCTCTGATACCACTTGCAAGATACCAGATATATAAAATATGCAGAACAGAAATAAAATGCTAGAAATGGTAGAATAAAAGTAAAATATCCAGCATAATCTTCACAATACATAGAAATGATATAACAATAGCAATAGAAATAACACTTTGATTCGGAAAGCAATGTTCACAGGCCTCTTCGAGGGGGAAACCTCCAATCAAGCAGTTCTCTGTTACAATAATCTCCAAGATAGGGTTTTCATACCCTCGACCCTTATTTATACTAAATATGTCTATTAGGAGAAGCATCTAGAGGAACATCCTTCTAGAAGCGGAAGCTTCTATTAGGTCTTCTTACATCCGCCTAATTCTATTTTATTGAAAGGCCTTATTAATATTGACCTTTATTACATCCGAATACATTGATCTACCTATGTGCGGGTTAGGACCTTAACAGTGTGCATCGAGGAAGGAGAATGTCAGGAGGGCGAGAAGAATTTCTTTTCAAGAAATCTTTCAGATCTGAGTTTGACGAAATCTAAAAAATGCAAGGAATGCGTGGGAGATCGAAATCTTCAAGGATATCAAGCTTAGAAGGGATAACACAAGGACATCATGGGTGATGGACTTATTCTAATTCCTAAAGCTCAGAAGAGATAATGTTTTCATAAGCACAAGCGGGATCCAGGTAGTCGGGTTTGCAGGAGAAAGTTCAAAGGCCGAAACCTTTGAAAAATGACAAAAATATTCCAAGGAAGAATAAGTCAAAAGCTAAGGAGGAGGAATGACAAAAATCATCTGATTGGTTGTGCAAGGGAGTCAAGACCTTTATCTCTATTTCGATTGAATTAAGGAAGCACAAAGGAGAGGGACAAATCTCATCCATTGGATCTAAGCGCAGATGATCAACAATCGTTGGATCCAGACGGAAGTGACGATCCTTAACGTTGTGTACACGTAGGAGGGTGGACTTGCTAAAAGTCCTAAAGTCCCGAATTCATTTGGTACCATCCATCATATGGAAGGACGCGTGGAAAAAATACATCCATTTCGGGTGAAGACGCTCAAGGAGGAATGAGCGCCTAGAAGATTGAAGCTTCTAAAGCTCGTAGAGACGAAGAGCCAGAGGGCATATTAACTGTGAAGTTAAGAGGAACATGTGTCAGTGAATCATAATATCAAGACAAAGGTGAGGGATGGAACGTTGAAACATGCGAACCCCGAATAGTCGAAGAAACTAGGGTCGTCGATCTGTGAGGGGACAATTGTCACAAGATCTGATTCTCCAGGTGAAAGCACTTTGGGAGAAATTAGTGCATAGGAGTTTGAGACTCCCAAAGCTTGAAGTGTGGGAGAGCCGAAGTGCGAAGTGAGATAGATGTGAAGACCCTAAGAACCGAAGAGAATATGGAACGTCAGATCCAGAAAGGGCACGTGGCGAAAGATTGTAAACTCTGTGTGAAATCACTCCGGGAGAACGTGAAGGAGAAGAGCTTGAAATCGTTGAATCCTGAATAGTCGAAGAAAATTATAGTCATTGATCTGGGTTGGGCTGGTGTCAATAGATCATAAGCTTTAGAAGATTGTACTCTAGAGTTTTTAAGAAGTTGAGTTTCGAAAAGTTCTGAAGCGTCGAAGCCCAAAGTATTCAGGGTCGTTGATGCCAAAGGAGAAACATGGATCATTGATCTGCGAGGGGAAACATGGAGGATGAAGATTCATCCCATTGGATAACGGTTGGATCAGGGAGGACAGGTGTCAGAGAATTCGACACATAATGCCAGATCTAAATCTCCGAGGGAAAGAAGAGGACGAAAAGGTCCTAAGACCCGGAGAATATCTCGATCATTGATCGAGGAGGGAGTGGAAGGACCATTGATCTAGTTGAGAACAAAGTACCAAAGAGGGAGCTGATCCGTTGATTTAGGAGGACGTGTGGGAGATGATCTCCCATTTCGGAGAAATCTCTTTAGAAGGAACAAGAAATTGAGAATTGAAAGTCCCGAAGGCCAGACTCGCGGAGGATATCATGACCGTAGATAAATGGGTGATAGGTTTTGATAGATCTTCTACTCCTAAATATTGTCACACAAGGAAAATCAAATATTGAGAGCTGAAATTCCTGAAGGCTGGAAAGTCAGAATCAACCATAGTCGTTGATTTGGAAGGGAGTTACGTGCCAACAGATCATGGATTTCTGGGAAGGAAAGGAGGACAGATAGGAACCTTTGATTACAAATCATCACTGAGGTGAAAGATATCGACTGACGGAAAGGATTTTTGGCCCAGGACATGCTCAGACGTTAATTCTCCTTAAGCGGGCTGCAATTTCAACCATGGTTTTAACAAAAGGATATGTGGTAGCTGGAGGTGAATTGCGGGGTGAAAAATGGGTTGGTCTAAAACCACTCTTTCTCGTGCCCGCAATTGCATGGCTGCGCAAGGACACAACTTGGGGCCATATGAAGAAGGTGTTAATCGCAGAAGGAGCGTGTGCTTGAACTTTAGTGTTTTGGAAGCGCACAGGAATAGCTTGCGGGTCTGACAAAACCTGCACATGGAAGAAAATGGGCCTATGTATAATTGATTTGGGTTCAATCGGGAGCCCAAAGAGTTAGTTCGACTCATAAATTAGAAAGATCCTAGACCAGGAGGTCACAAAACCCCAGGAGGGGAGGGGGGTTGCATCACCAAGTCACCTTTCTGGAACATGTATCTGAAAGGGACAAGAACAACAAGATCTCCCTCTGGAACCTGTCTATAACCTCATCAATCTATGATGTTTATGCATGTTTCCTTCTTCCCCTTCCTCTCCGATGTGGACACTATGAAGCATAGTTCCAAAATTCATGACACTCAAAATATTTGATCTTACTAATATCTTTATTTCTTCTTGGTTCTAGAGATGCTTCTCTCTCGGGAGAATACCTCCTCCCTAGTGAAACTCTTCTACCTAGAGAACCTCTTCTTCCCTTCCTAGTACGGGCCTGGTTCTCATCATTGCTAATATTCACCATATCATCTATATCATCCCTAGACACTAACTATGTCTTATCCTGGATACAATCACTCCATAATTTATCAAAGTTTTGAAATTCTGTCATGCACAGATCCCCTACACAAATGGATCATGGGACATGGGAAGACCTCTCAATTCTACATTCACCAACTCAACATCTTACACTCTCTCACCAATAGTTGTGATATGATATCGAATCTGAGCAATCTTCATAATATAACTTAGAACTATGTCTTCATTGTTCATCTTGACAATATCAAGTTGATGCTTCAAGTGTAGAATCCTACATGTATTCTTGTTTTGGTATAGACCTACCAAAGCATCATACATATCCTTACCGGTTTCCTTCTCAGTAATGTCAGGAATCAAGTGGTCCTTCATAGACTCTAGAAATACCTGTTTGGCCTTCACCTCAATATCCTCGTGGAATTCCAATTCCACTAATGATTATGGATAATAACCACATCCTCAACATATTCCTTGAGCTCATTCTCTTCCAATAGAAGGAGAACCCTTTCCTTTGAATCCCGAAATTTAGTTTCCCCTTCCAACCTATCCTCGAGTTTCAATGTATTCACCATCTTGAGCCACCCAGAACAAGAAAAAGAATAAGAAGAACACTCTTCCAGTGATGTATCCAACAATGTGTCTCTATATTATCCCCTTCTCTTTAAATCCCAAGCTCTAATGCCATGAAAATTTTCACATGCAACTCTAAGTGACTAATTTCATATCTCAAAAATTTCTTCCTAGTGATCTAAATATCACTCAACAACTTTACACTGAAATTATTGTCTAAAAACATATGTGACAGATACAAAAGGATCAGAGATGAATCATCAATACACAAGTGACACAATAATTATGTTCTGTAACTTTATTCAATCCTTCAAATTTGTCGACAAAACTAGTCTGCTCAATGTCACCAATACTGAGGACAAAACTAGTCCTCTCAGCCAATTCAATGTCACCAAAATATAAGCAAAACCTTTTTCTCCAATAACCATACAAATAAGAAAACCAAACCTCAAAAATATTCTGGAAATCTCTTCGTCCCACAAAATTTATATAGACAAACTATACGACCTATTGACATCACTAGTCAACCTGTACAGATTTGTACATGCCTAGAAAATAAGATACATGATTCACATTACTTGCAAGCCATGTGTATACAGTGTTTTCTCCTCTGCAATCCACGTATACCCTATATGTTATTCGTCCTTATCCAATCCACATATATACACACTTCATCCTCCTACAAACCATGTATATCAAGAAAAATTTGCGTCGCATCCGCGACCTTCTTCGTTTCTCTCTTGAGGGCCAAATTGGTCACCTTGTATACTTTCCCCTTGATGATGTCACCAATCCTCCTAGCACAAGTTTAAACCAAACCTAAAAATTATTCTAGAAATATATTCTGCCCACAAATCTTCTATAGACAAACTATATGGCCTATTGACACCACCTTCCAACCTGTATAGATCTGTACATGCCTAGAAAATTAGATACATGATTCACCTTATTGGAAACCCACGTATACCCTACACCTGATTCGTCCATATGCAACCCACATATATACTCACTTCATCCACCTGCAAACCGCATATAGCATGAAACATTCATGCCACATGTGTGACCTTATTCATTTCTCTCTTGAGGGCCAGATTGGTCACCTTGCAAACTTTCCCCTTAATGATGTCACCAATCCTCCTAGCACAAGTGTAAAATCACTTATGTTAAATCCATCATGTATCCACACACTCTACATGATATGAAATGTCACAATGAATTCTCTCCTTTATATAGAATCCTTAGGGGTCACCATAGAAGCCCCTCCACAAGTCAACATCAAATTAGGATTTCCTTGTGTGTGTGAAGCCCCGACACAAGACCACAAATACCATCACCAAACCCATAAATCCCCCACTCAAATACAAGGGGGTTTTCATCAAAACTGAAAGTGTGATGCCGTGCACACAATGATTAGTGCATGTCCAAGACCTCAGGTTATGTGATAATACATTCTGGAAGCTACAAAAAATCAACAGAATCAAGATGACTTTTATTGATCTATAAATTTTAGTGGATATTCCACTGGATAGTTTTTCACAACATATATAATAAAATAATAAAATATTTACTATAAAGATCAATTTCCTTTAGATCTCAGACACTTTGATTACTAGTTTTCTTCTTAAAATGTATAAAATAGTTCAAATGTCAAAACATGAATGATTTTGATAATGGAAATTCATCTCAAAATGTAGAAACATTGTCGAATTTTACAAGTCCTTAATATGCAAACTATAAAATGTTTGGCAATAATTATGTAAAAATATTCAAATTTCTAAGGATTTTATATATTTTCTATAAAATATATTATATATAATGTTCTCAAGGTCATATATTGAGATATATCATATGAGATTTATAATCATGCAAAATTTATGCCATTGGAAAGGTATTTTGATGAGGATGACGATGGAATAGGTATTGAAAGATGAAATTGGCCATACTACTCTGAAAATTGAAAGAAAAGTCAGTAACATTTTCATGCTATGTTCATAATTGAGCTTGGCACCTCGACCTTCATGAGGTCATATCTTGAGATCTGTGAATCTAAATTTCTCTCAGAAGGACTCATTGGAAATATAATATGATGAATATAACATATAAATGTGTTACCATGGATACAAGGTTGAATATTATATCTAGAAAAATAAAACACATAACTCTGTTTAAAGGGGAAGTCAATTAAAAATTTTCAAAATAGAAGTTATTTAAATTTTTTTATGAAAGACTAAAAAAGGCCCACTTAAAAATGTGAATGTTAATGATGTGAATTAATTAAGTATACTTATTTTAAGCATTGATTAAAACAATTATTTCAAGAAAGAGAAATACCTAACTACTCAAGAAGTTAGAAGAAGCGATTTTTAAAAGCAAGAGAGGGATTCATCAAAGGGTTAGAAGCAAGGTAATCAGAAGATAGGAATATAAGGGATTAGGCATTAATATGTAGTGAACATTTTGATCAATGAATATATATCTCCATCTTCTCCATTCTTCTTCTTCTACACTATTTTCTCAAAGATTTATGCTTGAACTTCTCAACTGAGTATAAGGTTGAGTTCATGACTGTTTCTCTTGCAATCTTCCAAGATTTTTATTAATAATATCTTGGAGTATTGAGAGCCATATTTTTTACTTTTATATGTAAGCCAAGATTTCCTATTTGATTCATCGGAATTTAATCCTTGTTTGACAAGATTTATTTCTCAGTCACTATTCAGTTGGTTTGAAAATATTTTTGTATTGTTGAATATCTTTGACAAATAAAACTACACAAAGAATTACTTAGGAGCATTAATTCAATTATATTTCATATCTTGGGATTCCAAAGTGTGAGTTTTTTGAAGTATGCTTATCAAATTCAATTTCATTTTAATTGCAATACTCTTTTAAAATTATGTGAGATGATCAAAACTATCTTCTTCTTTTCCTTGTGAGTAGGTATGGATTTATCCTCTAATTGTATTTGATTGAGAGGGTTGTATATATCATGCTCAACATATAGATATTATGATATTTAATTCTTCCTTCAATCTTTTTTATTGTTAAAATACTTCTTGTTGCACATAAAGATCAGAACATTTTGTTAAAGAACCATTCCATGTATGAATTAAAGCAATAAAGATATGGGTTTTGTTGTTTAATCCTTCTTCTTAATCCAATATATTCAAGATATATCTTTCAACCAAACAAGAGCACCACTTCTATAAAAACACATGGGGAATCATATCCTCATGAGGTTGCTTTTTAGATCTTAACATATCCAAACATTAATACTGGGTTAGGGTAGGACCGTAATATTCATCCAAATGATCTTTGAAGTTTTTTTACTTTGTTATCTACAAGAAGTAGTTATGTATGCACTATTCCAAGGATTATGTAATGTGGGTGTGCCTTAGAAATATCTTCAACTTCAAGTAACCACTTCTCGGGATTCTCTTCACACTCCATAAAAAATTGAAGGAAACTTATAGGATAGGATTCTTCCACATAAGTTTCATATAAACTTGGATATGCCTCAACAATGAGGGATAATATTTCTAGGTTAATATTCCATTTATAAACAAGATCAGAGAAGAATCATCAATACATAAGAATTACAATAATTTTGTTCTTTAACTTTATCTAATCCTTCAAATCTGAGGACAAAACTAGTCCCCTCAATGTCACCAAGACAGGGGAAAAAGCGAGTCCCCTCAACCAATACAATGTCACCAAAATATTAGGACAACCTTATCCTCCAATAACCATACAAATCAGAAAACCAAACCTCAACAATATTATGGAAATAACCTCTACCCATGAATCTATTGTTGACCACTTGTATGGCCTACTAACATCACCAGTCATCCTGTATGTATATATACCTTCCCTTAAAATGAGATAAGTGATTCACATTACTGTAAAACCACGTATATGAGTTGCTTTCTCCTCATAAATTTGTGTATATACTATATGTGATTCATCTTTATGCGACCCATGAATATATGCGCTTCGTCCTGTTGTAAACCACATATAGCACAAAAAATGTGCTCCACATGTGTGACCTTTTTCACTTCTCTCTTGAGAGCTAGATTCATCACCTTACACATTTTCCCCTTGTTGACATCACCAATCCTCCTAGCACAAGTGAAAACAAACTTATGTTAACTCCATCATATGTCCACGCACTCTACATGATATGAAATGTCACAATGACTTCTCTCCTTTATATACAATCCTTAGGGGTCACCAAAGAGTCCCCTCCACAAGTAAACATTAAACTAGGGTGTCCTTGTGGGTGTGAGTTCCCAACACAAGCCCAAAAATCCCACCACCAAAATCATGAATTGCCCACTCAAATTCAAGGGGGTTTTCACCAAACCGAAAGTGTGATGTGGTTCCCACAATGATTCTTTCATGCCCAAGACCTAGGGTAATGTGAGAATACCTTCCCAAAGATACAAAAAATCAACACTCTCGCTTAACGAGGAAGGCATTCTCACCAAACTCTGCAATTTGGAATGCATCGAAAAGCTACAATAACCAACACTCCCTCTTAGTGAGGGAGGTATCCCATCCATCATCATCTAGATGTACCTATTCCTCCTAAACTGGAATTGCATTATTCACAGTTTAATCCATGTTGAGGAACTTGGAGATCAAGCCCAAGGATTGGAGTAATGAGGACAAACATCGACATAAGGTACACCACATTATTCTTCTCTCTTGCTTGATTGATTGAGTTAGATTTAAAGAGAAATTAGCAACCATTTGTTTATTTATATCTTTGGACCAAAGAAGGGGTCTTGGTCCAAAGGGGATCTTAGCCTATCTGCAGGGTAAGATTTCTCACAACAAAAGTGCTAATTTTAAAATTGTAATATCTTTTTTGTTAAAAATTCAATTTGAGTACTTCTTTTTTAAAATCACACATTTTTGTGAGAAGAAGATAGATCTATAGTTTTCTTCTTGAAATTATGCGATAAAAGGGTCATAAATATATTTTAGTGTGATGTATTCTATCTCTAATATTTTATTTGAGTGATTTATTTTTAATCACTTATTTCTATTAAAGTAATATATTTTTCCAATTGTCCCCGAGGTGTAGGACAGTCGGTGATGGAGTGTATTGTTAAGCCACTCCGTGATGTTAAAGTCACCGGTTCGAAACCTGCGGGGACAAAAAAATCCAACCATGTTAAGGGTTTGTGTGGCTCAGGCCGGGTGCGATCCCCGGGTGATTTTGACGGCTTAGATGCCCCTGAGTCGCGGTTTCTCAAGCCACAGGTTAATCGCGTAGCCAATAGGTTCCGCACAAATTAACAAACAAAAAAATATATATATATATTTTTCCAATTGGTTTCTTAAAATAATTCTTAATAAGATTAGAATTTGGACCTAAGCATTTCATCTTGAAATATATAAAAATTCAAAAGAGAAAATTTGTCCCTGGAAAGTGCTCCAGTTTCATTTTGTTTATAATTATCCCTTAAGATTGAATCAAAAAAAAATATATCAAAAGTGTTGAGTACTCTATCCATTAAAAATACCCTAGAGGTAGTGTAACACACAAAATTATCCATTTATATGAGTATCAACTCATGTTTAGTTGTCTCTTTGAAGGGAAACCTGGAAGAAGGTAAGATACACTACAATATATTTCAATACTTGAAAACATAAGGAGTACATCATTATTTATAGTTGTCTGGAAAACCTTGACCATAACAATATCAGGGATGAATCATCAATACACAAGAGACACAATAATTTTGTTTTGTAGCTTTATGCAATCCTTCAAATATGAGAACACAACTAGTCCTCTCAATGTCACCAAGACAGAGGAAAAAATGAGTCCTCTCAACCAATACAATGTCACCAATAAAAAAAAAAAATCCTTTGTTTTCGGGTCCAATTTTGGGTGGTCCTCTCTTTTCGTGTCCACTTTTGAGCGGTTTTTTGACACATGGTTTTCGCTGATCGTTTTCTATTTCAGGTTAAGGAATTAAGGTTGTTGACTAATCTGAGTGATTAGATTACGGTTTTGGATGTCGATGGCTCCTATATGTATATTGTATTATAAACAATGTATGTATGAATGAATATAGAATATACTGGTTTTCCTGGTTTGGGTTTCCAGGGGAAAAACATTTGTGTAATGTGTGTATTTTCCATTGTATCTTTTTTGTTTTTTAATTGAAAATCTACTTGCAGTAAATAATTGTACAAAGTTAAAATCTACACAACAATATCAACTACAGGACTTGTGGATAAATATAAATTTCCAAGTCCTTGAGGAAAACTAAAAGATGATGGGTTCAGGCCAAAATATGGTGTAGTGGTTGAAATGGGTGGTAAATTATAAAAAGAATATGCATGAAAATATCTTGTGGATGGTGGATCAATGAGTGGTTGGCTAAGTCGATCAATAAAAATAGGATTTACGTAAGATGCAAGGCTTTCTATGAAGTTTGTGACCAATTCTTCTACGTGTTGGACACTTCCATGAGCTACACTCTTGGACTGAGAAGTTTTATATTCGATCATTCCTTTGTAAGAAACATTGTGTTGAGGTTCCTTAACTTCAGGCTCCGTACCTTGTGTATTGTGAGATATTTGATCCTAAGGCTGACTACAAAAATCAAATAAACACACTCCTAATAAAAATAAAAGCAAACAACCAAGAAAAAATAGGCTCAAGGATATTCTGAAGATGGGATGTCAAGCTGCGAATGAAGAAATGAGAAATAATTACCCCGACCTCCACGTAAAATCCATTCTTGGTGCAAGTAACCCTTGCTTTCGCAGGATCAGCCTCCAAGGGTACTGAAAGTGTGAAACAACATCTTCCATAGGTACCATGGGAATCCCCCCACAGTCACCTCTCTAGATGCCTAGGAAAGAAAACTAAGGTTACCAATTCACAGTCCATCTCCCGGAAGGTACAGTTGATAGTTGGGACCGAATGTATGGGTGACATATCAAAGTCTTAAATTTTCTAGAGGACTGAAGAAAAGTGGACCAATAAAAATCATGAGGACCTAGAACAGGTTCGAGATTCACGAAGCACCGAGACCAAATGAAACCAGTGACACTTCAAGAAAAACCCCTAGTATACGCTCTTTCCACTATGATTGATCAAGCTTTAAGGGGGTAATATTTGTTGTTCTTCCACATGCGACCTTGTGTTTATCCCCTATGTTAGAGGGGGTTCCCGACTATGCTTATAATAAATTCATATTTTTTCACTCTTTAGTACTTTACAATTTGTTTAGTAGTCTTGGACTATTTACTCACTTTTCTTAGTCCAAAGACCCTAACCATGTGCTATTGTTGGTATGCTAAAAGAAAAAAATGTTCTAGTTGATTTTATTAGTGCGTAGTTGGTTTTAATGGATTTTTACTTAATAGGTTCATGGAGATGAAATTGATGATGTGAGAGAATTGACTCCAATAGAATGCAAAAAAATGAGGTGCAATTCTTTCTTTTCGATGAATTCTATTTATGGGAAGGAGAGGAGTTGTATTTTTCTTAACACAAGAAAGTACAAAAAGCTATGCAACTTTAAATTTCTGGGATCAAGATGATGCCAAACTACCAAGCAAATGTTTCTGAAATCCAAAATGCACATGAAAAACTAGCTCTTTTTCCAAACATGTACCAAAACAAATTTCCTAAATAATGCAAAAAAAATCTTTGTTCGATTGTGTATGCAATGAGATATGAAAAATTTGATTCTTCTTAACTTTCAAGTGAAATGAAAGATATCAGTGTTGGACACAAACAAATACGAGGAAAAAAATAAATCAAGCAAAGGGCACTAAAAAAATGATGAGAACTGAAACAAATAAATTATGAGATAACTTGTTCAATCAAGAACTTGAAAATGTAAAAGAGAAATAAGACAAATACTCTTTAAAATCAACAAAAAAAATGAGCAACAAGAATCAACATTCAAGACTAGGTTGCAGTACACAAGAGAGTCCTAATCACTCAAAAAGAAGGATGTTTCAATGAAGACAAAAAAGGCTCAAAACCAAACAACCTTTGCAAACTCTAGTTAATGAAAATTCCTAAACAATCAAGTAATCTGAAATCTTTGCGACACGAAGATCAGAGAAATGAAATGTAGGATGAACCAAGGGATCTTGTTAACCAGAGGGGACCATAACTAGGAGAGATTTTCAAACTTAAAGAAAGGAATGAAATGGGTGATAAATGTCAATTCCTCAAGCAAACACAGTCATAAACAGACTAGGGGACTCTGGGCTAAAAGATTCTCAACAAAAAACTAAGCAGAACCAAGCATAAACTCATAAAACTACCTAAAAGGTGATACTAGTGCCCCTATTACCAAGGGAAAATAACACTATGGTGCCCCCTAAGAGGCTTAGGGGAAGTGTCAGGAAAGCTAGTGGCACCCTGATATGAATTGCAGAGAAGTGTTGGTCCTGAAAAAGATTTGAAATGGCTTCCAAAAACTGAAACTCAGTAGAGACTTTGCCAATGACTCTTTAAACTCTTAAATAAATAAGAGGGAAGGGGAAATAAATCAGAATAAAGAATCATACAAGAAATATCTAATAACAAGGAAGGATACAAGATGAAACAAAGGAAAGACTAGTCAAATTCGCTCCCCAATGGAGTCACCATTTTTTTGTTATGAGAAATCTTACCCTGCGGACATGTTAAGATCCCCTTTAGAGTAATATCCCTTCTTTGGTCCAAATAAAAAAGTAAACAATTGTTTACTACTTTCCCTTTAAAGGTAACTCAACCAATCAAGCAAGAGAGAAGAAGAACGTAGCATACTTTATTGTGATGTTCGTCTTCGCTACTCAAATCCTTGGGTTTGATCTCCAATCTTGTCGACATAAATGAAGTCATGCAAATACCAAAAAACAATCTCTTCCTCCTACTCTATATGATTAGATAAAGAAAATCTATCTACAAAGATTGAAATGACAATATACAAGCAAATGTAGAACACATAAACTTGAAGGGAATAGGCTAAGTTTATATTAATTGTAAAGACAATGAAAAATACTTACAAACCATGTTTGATAATGCCATAGCTTCACCAAGCTCTCATTTTCCATCCCTTTCACAAATCTCTTATGATCAAAATGGTGATACTTCAACAATTTCCTTCCCCTTTCACCATGGAAATACCTTCAATATATAGGCTTGAGAGACGTAACCACCATGGGATAATTAGGGAAATGGTTAAGGATATGGCTCCTTAAGTTGGAATTTGATCCTAAGATAGAGCCATAGTGATGCAGGAGCATCGCCAACTCATCAAGTGAGCCAGCACATCAAGCGGAGATTAGTTGGATAAACAAACCCAAATTTTTGAAGTGCTTTGGGATTGTAGCGCAAGTCTTTAGTGAAGCGCCATATCCTTCAATGAAACATTTATGAAGGAGCACCCATTGTATTGTATCAGACCTCGAGCCTTACGCTCTTATCTGAAGTAGATAGGAGGCATTTATTTTAGTTAATGCAGGTAGATAGGATTTTAATTCCAGAATAGACAGTTTAGAGATTCGAGAGGGAAAACGGATATAGACACCCTCCTTTGTAACATTGTAACATTATCAAGCATTCAGAGAGAGGGAAGAGCAAGCAGAGAACAGTGTATGAAGAACACCCATGTACAGGCATTTGAATTAATAGAAGAGAGTTCTGGTTCAAATTCATGGCTGGTGTTGTTTCTCTATGTATGTTGTTTATGTGCTTATGAATGTTTGTTTCTTGATATGCATTTGCTTTGTATATGCTGTGCATAAGATTTCATGTTTGAAACTGAGTCTGAGAGAGAATGAGTTTCAATTGTTTCTCTATCTGAGCCAGGAGATTCCTACAAGGTGTGCAGTTGAATTCATCTGCATAGAGTGCATTGATGAAGGTTTAGTAGTTTAACTTTTGTTCTCATTCACCTAGAGGTGAGTTTGAGGTGTTGAAGCCGCGCAAGGAGTGTGCAGGTTGAAGGAAGAAGAAATCTCAGTTGTTAGTCTGAGCAAAGGAGATAGATGACTACTACTGCAGAGAGTGCACAGAGTTTGAATTATTAGACACTTGAGAAGTTGTTGGACATCGAGAGCGAGGAGTGCGCGCAAGTTCTCTGAAGGAGTCATTGTAGAAAAGCTCAGGAAGTATAGCACCTTTGTGACATCGTTGAAGGGGAGTAGAGGAAGTTTGATCGAAGAAGGGTCAAGCAAGGTTTTCAGGCGTAGGCTTGGAGAGCAAGTCTTGAGAAGAAACACTTAGTCATTTCAGAGACAAACTCCGGAGGAGTAGGTCTTCGAATTCGTCGAAGGATTGCCTGACGAGGTTGGCTTGAAGCGTTCGAGCAAGTGCTGAAAGTTCGCGTGCAGGTGAGCGAGTCTTCGTGGGGAGAAGTGCTTTGTTCATTTCGTACATTCACATAAGGAAGGAACGGACGTTCGAAAATCCCCGAGGAGATTTCGCGAGTTTTCGAGGACCGTCAGATCTCGCAGAGTTGCAGGGAAGTTACGGAGGGAAGGTCCAATCAGGCGAGGCTCAGGAGGAGACAGGGTCGTCGATCAAGGCCACAAGAGCCGTTAGATCTATATGAGATATCAGGTATCGGGAGTTCGTGAGTCGAAACTCCAAATTTGCACAACGAAATTCACAAGGTGGTGAGACACGATATCCCAACGACTACGTCAGCAGTGGGGCCACAAGAAATAGTGGAGGACAGGTGGCGCGGGTTGTCAGAGCCTTAGAAATGAGACAGTGGATCTCGACATCTTGTGTCTCGAACGTTGGAGGACCAATTATTTAAGCTCGTGATTGGCGAGGTCATGAGGAAGCGAGATCGGGGGTTCGGCGTCTCGGACCTCGGAAGTCGACGGGGAAGTTATTTAAAGCCACGAGTAGCGAGGACGCGAAGTTACGAAAGCGCGATAGGCAAGTGTCGACATTTTGGCGCCTCGGGACTCAGAGGTTGAAAATCCCAGTGTTGGGAGTCTCGAGCTGCGATGTCGTGATAGGGTGAAGTCCCGATAGTGGAGTAAGGAAGGTCAGCGATTGACTGATATCTCGGGTCTTGGGGATTCGAGAACCCAGAATTCAATTTTGAACTCGCAAAGTCGCGAAGTTCCGATTCTCCGAGTGCAGAAGGGGAGGATCGTGCGAAGAATTGCTGTGGGTATTAAGAGATCCTGATAAGGGATTTGAAGAGCATTTCATCTCTTTGGGCCGAAGGAAAAGAAGGTCCTGTGGGAGCAGGCGTGCCTGGTTGGCGCGTTTGCATCAAGTGGTATCTGAGCGGGAAAATCTCTCTATTTTCTGTAGCAGAGAAGGAAAGGAAGATTTCACCATGCCACCCAGAAGAGAAAGGCAATCACCCGATCCAGAGGATAGGGGAAACTAGAGAGGCAGAGGAAGACAATCCTAGAATATAGAATTGGAGAGACAGATACGTGATCTCCCAGCGAGATTTGAAGATATGGAGGCAACGCAGAGGCGCACAGCTAGTGCTGGAGATTTGAGTGA
>JASDQU010101161.1:63808-121896 GCA_032191745.1 Picea mariana
GAGAGAGAGAGAGAGAGAGAGGTCAGATAACAGAAACATAAATCGAGAGAGATTTAGATTAGGATAACTTGAGAGAACTTGGACTCTGTTGAAGTCCAATTTTTGTAAACATATGTATAGACATGCAAAGATAATAGAAAAGTCTTTTTTCCTGCACACGGTGTGTTTATGTATTTGTGTTCATTGTTATGCTTTTATATGTATTTCATGGTTTGAATGCATAAACTGGTGAATTATTGAATAAGTTTCAATTGTTTCTCTTCTTTGAGTTTTTGAGTGCAAGGAGTGCATTGACAGAGGTGAGCTAACCTCAGAGAAGCTCAGGAGAGATAGAGTTGAACCTTCATCAGCAGAAGTGCAAGGAGCGCACAAAAAAAAAATTGTGTTGAGTTCGTAAAGAGATAGAGTTACTGAAAACTCTATAAGGCGAAGATCTGCAAGGTGTGCATCGAGTAAGGAGAACGCCAGGAGGGCGAGAAGAATTTATTTTCAAGAAATCCTTCGGATTTGAGTTTCATGAAATCGCAGAAATGCAAGGAGTGCGTGGGAGATCAAAATATTCAAGGATATCAAGCTTAGAAGGGATAAAGCAAGGACTTCATGGGTGATGGACTTATTCTAATTCCTAAATCTCAGAAGAGATAATTCTTTCAGAAGCACAAACAAGATCCATGTACTTGGGTTTGTAGGAGAAAGTTAAAAGGCCGAAAACTTTGAATAGTGACAAAAATATTCCAAGGCAGAAGAAGTCAAAATCTTAGGAGGAGGAGTGACAAAAATTGTCTGATTGGTTGTGGAAGGGATCTTGGACCTTTATATCTATGTTGATTGAATTAAGGAAGCACATAGGAGTGGGACAAATCTAATCCATTGGATCTGAGTGCAGATCATCAACAATCGTTGGATCCAGATGGAAGTGACAAGCCTTAATGTTGTGTATACGCAGGAGGGTGTACTTGATAAAAGTCTCGAAGTCCGAAAGTCATTTGGTACCATCCATCATATGGAAGGACGCGTGGGGAAAATACATCCATTTCGGGTGAAGACACTCTGGGAGGAATGAGCGCCCATAAGATTGAAACTTCCGAAGCCCACAAAGATGAAGAGCCAGAGGGAATATTAACTGTCATATTCAGAGGAACATGTGTCAGCGAATCGTAATATCGAGAGAAAGGCGAGGGATGGAATGTTGAAACATGCGAACCCTGAATAGTTGAAGAACCGAGGGCCGTCGATCTGTGAGGGGACAATTGTTAGCATATCTGAGTCTTCGGGTGAATGCACTCCGGGAGAAATGAGTACATAGGAGTTTGAGACTCGCAAAGCCCGAAGTGCAGGAGAGCCAAAGCGCGAAGTGTCGGAGACCTAAAGACCCGAAGAGCCGAAGAAAATATGGAACGTCATATCTAGAAAGGGAACGTGGTGAAATATCATGAACTTTGGGTAAAATCACTCCAGGAGAATGCGAAGGAGAAGGGTTTGAAATCGTTGAAGCCTGAACAATCGAAGAAAATGATAGTCATTGATCTGGGCTGGGTAGGTGTCAATAGATCATGAGCTTTAGAGGATCATACTCCAGGGTTTTTGAGAAGTTGAGTTTCAGAAAGTTCTGAAGCATCAAATCCCAAAGTATTCAGGGCCATTGATCCCAAAGGAGAAATGTGGATCATTGATATGTGAGGGGAAACATGGAGGATGAAGTTTCATCCTATTGATAACCATTGGATCAAGGAGGACAAGTGTCATAGAATCTGACACTCCAGAAAAATTCACTCCGATGGTTTTTGTTTGTTGACATTTGAGAATCCCGAAGGCCGAAGTCATGGAAACGACTAGATTCGTTGATGTGAAGGTGGACACACAACGCTAGATCTAAATCTCTAGGGGAAAGCGGAGGATGAAAAGGTCCAAATACCTGGAGAATATCTTGATAATTGATTGAGGAGGGAGTGGAAGGACCATCAATCTGGTTGAGGAGGACAAAGTCTCAAAGAGAGAGCAGATCCGTCGATTTAGGAGGATGCGTGGCAGATGATCTGCCATTTCAGAGAAATCTCTCTTGAAGGAACGCGAAATTGAGAATTGAAAGTCTGGAAGGCCGGACTCGTGGAGGAGATCATGACCATAGATAAATGGGGGATAGTTTTTGATAGATATTCTATTCCTAAAGATTGTCACATGGGGAAAAGAAAATATTGAGAGTTGAAATTCCCGAAGGCTGGAAAGTTGGAATCAACCGTAGCCGTTGATTTGGAAGGGAGTTACGTGCCGACATATAATGGAGCTCTAAGAAGGTGCATGAAAGAAAGGAAAGGAGGACATATAGAAACCATTGATTATAGATCATCGCTGAGGCGAAAGAGATCGACAGACGGGAAGGATTTCGAGCCCAGGACATGCTCGGATGTTAATTCTTCTTGAGCGGGCCACAATTTCAACCATGGTTTTAACAAAGGGATACGTGGTAGATGGAGGTGAATTGTGGGGTGAAAAGTGGGTTGGTCTAAAAATACTCTTTCTCGTGCCCACAATCGCAAGGTTGTGCAAGGACACAGCCCGGGGCCATATGAAGAAGGCATTAATCGCAGAAGGAGCTCGTGTCTAAACTTTAGTGTTTTGGAAGCACACAGGAATAGCTCGCATGTCTGAAAGAATCTGGACATAGAAGAAAAGGGGCCTGTGTATAATTGATTTGGGTTCAATCAGGAGCCCGAAGAGTTAGTTCGACTCATAAATTAGAAATATCCTAGACCGGGAGGTCACAGAACCCCAGGAGGGGAGGGGGGTTGCATCGCCAAGTCACCTTTCTGAAACATGTATCTGAAAGGGACAAGAACAACAAGATCTCCCTTTCGAACCTATCTATAACCTCATCAATCTATGATGTTGATGCATGTTTCCTTCTTCCCTTTCCTATCTGGTGTGGACACTGTGAAGCGTAGTTCCAAAATTCATGACACTCATAATATTTGATCTTACTAATATCTTTATCTCTTCTTGGTTCTAGAGATTCTTCTCTCTCGGGAGAATCCCTCCTCCCTATTGAACCTCTTCTACCTAGAGAACCTCTTCTTCCCTTCCTAGTGCGGGTTTTAAGGGCCTGGTTCTCGTCATTGCTAATCTTCACCATATCATCCATATCATCCCTAGACACTAACCGTGTCTCCTCCTGGATACAATCACTCCATAATTTATCAAAGTTTTGAAACTTCTCTCATGCATAGATCCCCTACACAAATGGATCATGGGACAGGGGAATACCTCTCAATTCTACATTCACCAACTCAACATCTTACACTCTCTCACCAATAGTTGTGAGATGATCTCGGATCTGAGTAATCTTCATAATATAACTGAGAACTATGTCTTCATTGGTCATCTTGACAATATCAAGTTGATGCTGCAAGTGTAGAATCCTACGTGTATTCTTGTTTTGGTATAGACCTACCAAAGTATCATACATATCTTTAGTGGTTTCCTTCTCAGTAATGTCAGGAATCAAGTGGTCCTTCACAGACTCTAGAAATACCTGTTTGGCCTTCACTTCAATATCCTTGTGGAATTCCAATTCCACTAATGATTATGGATAATAACCACATTGTTAACATATTCCTTGAGGTCATTCTCTTCCAATAGAAGGAGAACCCTTTCCTTCCAATCCCGAAATTTAGTTTCCCCTTTTAACCTATCCTTGAGTTTCAATGTATTCACCATATTGAGCCACCCAGAACAACAACAAGAATAAGAAGAACACTCTTCCAGTGATGTATCCAACAATGTGTCTCTAGATGATCCCCTTCTCTTCAAATCCCAAGCTCTGATGCCATGCAAATTTTCACATGCAACTCTAAGTGACTAATTTCATATCTGAAAAATTTCTTCCTTGTGATCTAACTATCACTCAACAAATTTACACTAAAATTATTGACTGAAAACATATGTGACAGATACAAAAGGATCATAGATGAATCATCAATACACAAGTGACACAATAATTATGTTCTGTAACTTTATTCAATCCTTCAAATTTGAGGACAAAACTAGTTCACTCAATGTCACCAAGATTGAGGACAAAACTAGTCCTCTCAGCCAATACAATGTCACCAAAATATATGGAAAATCGTTTTCTCCAATAACCATACAAATAAGAAAACCAAACCTCAAAAATATTCTGGAAATCTCTTCTGCCCACAATTTTTCTATAGACAAATTGTATGGCCTATTGACATCACTAGTCAACCTATACAGATTTGTACATGCCTAGAAAATAAGGTACATGATTCAAATTACTTGCAAGCCATGTATATATAGTGTTTTCTCCTCTTCAATCCATGTATACCCTATACGTTATTCGTCCTTATCCAACCCACATATATACACACTCCGTCCCATTGCAAACTATGTATATGAAGAAAAATTTACGTCGCATGTGCGACCTTCTTCGTTTCTCTCTTGAGGGCCAGATTGGTCACCTTGTATACTTTCTCCTTGATGATGTCACCAATCCTCCTAGCACAAGTGTAAACCAAACCTAAAAATTATTATGGAAATATATTCCACCCACAAATCTTCTATAGACAAACTATATGGCCTATTGACGTCACCTTCCAACCTGTACAGATCTGTACATGCCTAGAAAATTAGATACATGATTCACCTTATTGGAAACCCACATATACCCTATACCTGATTCGTCCATCTGTAACCCACATATATACTCACTTCATCCACCTGAAAACCACACATAGCATGAAAAATTCATGCCACATGTGTGACCTTATTCATTTCTCTCTTGAGGGTCAGATTGGTCACCTTGCAAACTTTCCCCTTAATGATGTCACCAATCCTCCTAGCACAAGTGTAAACTCACTTATGTTAACTCCATCATGTATCCACACACTCTACATGATATGAAATGTCACAATGAATTCTCTCCTTTATATAGAATCCTTAGGGGTCACCATAGAAGCCCCTCCAGAAGTCAACATCAAATTAGGATTTCCTTGTGGGTGTGAAGCCCCAACACAAGACCACAAATACCATCACCAAACCCATAAATCCCCCACTCAAATACAAGGGGGTTTAAATCAAAATTAAAAGTGTGATGTCATGCACACGATGATTAGTGCATGCCCAACACCTAGGGTTATGTGATAATACATTCCAGAAGCTACAAAAAATCAACAGAATCAAGATGACTTTTATTGATCTATAAATTTTAGTGGATATTCCACTGGATAGTTTTTCACAACATATATAATAAAATAATAAAATATTTACTATAAATATTAATTTCCTTTAGATCTCAGACTCTTTGATTACTAGTTTTCTTCTTAAAATGTACAAAATAGTTCAAATGTCAAAACATGAATGATTTTAATTTAATGGAAATTGATCTCAAAATGTAGAAACATTGTCAAATTTTACAAGTCCTTAATATGCAAACTATAAAATGTTTGGCAATAATTTTGTAAAAATATTCAAATTTCTAAGGATTTTATATATTTTCTATCAAATATATTATATATAATGTTCTCGAGGTCATATATTGAGATATATCATATGAGAGTCATAATCATGCAAAATTTATGCCATTGGAAAGGTATTTTGATGAGGATGATGATGGAATAGGTATTGAAAGATGAAATTGGCCATATTGCTATGAAAATTGAAAGCAAAGTCAGTAACATTTTCATGCTATGTTCATAATTGGGCTTGGCACCTCGACTTCACGAGGTCATATCTTTAGATCCATGAATCTAAATTGCTCCTAGAAGGACTCATTGGAAAGATAATATGATGAATATAACATATAAATGTGTTACCATGGATACAAGGTTGAATATTATATCTAGAAAAATAAAACACTTAACTCTCTTTAAAGGGGAAGTCAATTAAAAATTTTCAAAATAGAAGTTATTTAAATTTTTTATGAAAGAAAAAAAAAAGGCCCACTTAAAAATGTGAATGTTAATGATGTGAATTAATTAAGTATACTTATTTTAAGCATTGATTAAAACAATCATTTCAAGAAAGAGAAATACCTAACTACTCGAGAAGTTAGAAGAAGCGATTTTTAAAAGCAAGAGAGGGATTCATCAAAGGGTTAGAAGCAAGGTAATCAGAAGATAGGAATATAAGGGATTAGACATCAATATGTAGTGAACATTCTGATCAATGAATATATATCTCCATCTTCTCCATTCTTATTCTTCTACACCATTTTCTCAAAGCTTTATGCTTGAACTTCTCAACTGAGTATAAGGTTGAGTTCATGAGTGTTTCTCTTGTAATCTTCCAAGTTTTTTATTAATAATATCTTGGAGTATTAACAACCATACTTTTTACTTTTATATGTAAGCCAATATTTCCTATTTGATTCATGGGAATTTAATCCTTGTTTGACAAGATTTATTTCTCAGTCACTATTCAGTTGGTTTGCAAATATTTTTTTATTGTTGAATATCTTTGACAAATAAAACTACACAAAGAATTACTTAGGGGAATTAATTCAATTATATTTCATATCTTGGGGTTCCAATGTGTGAGGTTTTTGAAGTATGCTTATCAAATTCAATTTCATTTTAACTGCAATACTCTTTTAAAATTATTTGAGATGATCAAAACTATCTTCTTTTTTTCCTTGTGAGGAGGTATGGATTTATCCTCTAATTGTATTTTATTGAGAGGGTTGTATGTATGATTCTCAACATAGATATATTATGATATTGAATTCTTCCTTCAATCTTTTTTATTGTTAAAATACTTCTTGTTGCACATAAAGATCAGAACATGTTGTTAAAGAACCATTCCATGTATGAATTAAAGCAATAAAGATATGGGTTTTGTTGTTTAATCCTTCTTCCTAATCCAATATATTCAAGATATATCTTTCAACCAAGCAAGAGCACTGCTTCTATAAAAACAAAGGGGGAATCATATCCTCATGAGGTTGTTTTTTAGATCTTAACATATCCAAACATTAATACTAGGTTAGGGTAGGACCCTAACATTGATCCAAATGATCTTTGAAGTTTTTTTACTTTGTTATCTACAAGAAGTAGTTATGTATGCACTATTCCAAGGATTATGTAATGTGGGTGTGCCTTAGAAATCTCTTCAACTTCAAGTAACCACTTCTTGGGATTCTCTTCATACTCCATAAAAAATTGAAGGAAACTTATAGGATAGGCTTCTTCCACACAAGTTTCATATAAACTTGGATATGCCTCAACAATGAGGGATAATATTTCTGGGTTAATATTCCATTTATAAACAAGATCAGAGAAGAATCATCAATACATAAGAGTTACAATAATTTTGTTCTTTAACTTTATCTAATCCTTCAAATTTGAGGACAAAACTAGTCCCCTCAATGTCACCAAGACAGAGGAAAAAGCGAGTCCCCTCAACCAATACAATGTCACCAAAATATTAGGACAACCTTATCCTCCAATAACCATACAAATCAGAAAACCAAACCTCAACAATATTCTGGAAATAACCTCTACCCATGAATCTATTGTTCACCACTTGTATGGACTACTAACATCACCAGTCATCCTGTACGTATATATACCTTCCATTAAAATTAGATAAGTGATTCACCTTACTGTAAAGCCATGTATATGAGTTGCTTGCTCCTCATCAATCTGTGTGTATACTATATGTGTTTCATCTTTATGCAACCCATGAATATATGCGCTTTGTCCTGTTGTAAACCACATATAACACAAAAAAATGTGCTCCACATGTGTGACCTTTTTCACTTCTCTCTTGAGGGCCAGATTCATCACCTTACACACTTTCCCCTTGTTGACATCACCAATCCTCCTAGCACAAGTGCAAACAAACTTATGTTAACTCCATCATATCTCCACACACTCTACATGATATGAAATGTCACAATGAATTCTCTCCTTTATATACAATCCTTAGAGGTCACCAAAGAGTCCCCTCCACAAGTAAACATTAAATTAGGGTGTCCTTGTGGGTGTGAGTTACCAACACAAGCCCAAAAATCCCACCACCAAAACCATGAATTGCCCACTCAAATCCAAGGGGGTTTTCACCAAAACGAAAGTGTGATGTGGTTCCCACAAGGATTCCTGCATGCCCAAGACCTAGGGTAATGTGAGAATACCTTCCCAAAGATACAAAAAATCAACACTCTCATGTAATGAGGAAGGCATTCTCACCAAACTCTACAATTTGGAATGCATCCTGAAGCCACAATAACCAAAACTCCCTCTTAGTGAGGGAGGTAATCCATCCATCATCATCTGGACGTACCTCTTCCTCCCATGCTGGAATTGCAATATTCACAGTTTAATCCATGTTGAGGAACTTGGAGATCAAGCCCAAGGATTGGATTAATGAGGACAAACATCGACATAAGGTACACCACATTCTTCTTCTCTCTTGCTTGATTGGTTGAGTTAGATTTAAAGAGAAATTAGAAACCATTTGTTTATTTATGTCTTTGGACCAAATAAGGGGTCTTGGTCCAAAGGGGATCTTAGCCTAACTGCAGGGTAAGATTTCTCACAACAAAAGTGCTAATTTTAAAATTGTAATATCTTTTTTGTTAAAAATTCAATTTGAGTACTTCTTTTTTTAAATCACACATTTTTGTGAGAAGAAGATAGATCTATAGTTTTCTTCTTGAAATTATGCAATAAAAGGGTCATAAATGTATTTTAGTCTCATAGCTAAAAGAAGAAAAGAAACCTAAAACAATATTTTTTTAGTGTGATGTATTCTTTCTCTAATATTTGATTTGAGTGATTTCTTTTTCATCACTTATTTATATTAAAGTAATATATTTTTCCAATTGGTTTCTTAAAAGAATTCTTAATAAGATTAAAATTTGGACCTAAGCATTTCATCTTGAAATATATAAAAATTCAAAAGAGAAAATTTGTCCCTGGAAAGTGCTCCAGTTTCATTTTGTTTATAATTATCCCTTAAGATTGAATCACAAAAAAACATATCAAAAGTGTTGAATACTCTATCCATTAAAACTACCCTAGAGGTAGTGTAACACACAAAATTATCCATTTATATGAGTATCAACTCATGTTCAATTGTCTCTTTCAAGGGAAACCTGGAAGAAGGTAAGATACACTACAATATATTTCAATACTTGAAAACATAAAGTGTACATCATTATTTATAGTTGTCTGGCAAACCTTGACCATAACAAGATCGGAGATGAATCATCAATACACAAGAGACACAATAATTTTGTTTTGTAGCTTTATGCAATCCTTCAAATATGAGAACACAACTAGTCTTCTCAATGTCACCAAGACAAAGGAAAAAATGAGTCCTCTCAACTAATACAATGTCACCAATAAAAAAAAAAATCCTTGGTTTTTGTGTCCAATTTTGGGCGGTCCTCTCTTTTCGTGTCCACTTTTGAGCGGTTTTTCGACACATGGTTTTTCACTGATCGTTTTTTATTTCAGGTTAATGAATTAAGGTTGTTGACTAATCTGAGTGATTAGATTAGGGTTTTGGATGTCGATGGCTCCTATATGTATATTTTATTATAAACAATGTATGTATGAATGAATACATAATATACTGGTTTTCCTGGTTTCGGTTTCCAGGGGAAAACATCTGTGTAATGTGTGTATTTTCCATTATATCTTTTTTGTTTTTTAATTGAAAATCTACTTGCAGTAAATAATTGTACAAAGTTAAAATCTACACAGCAATATCAATTACAGGACTTGTGGATAAAGATAAATTCCCAAGTCCTTTAGGAAAACTAAAAGATGATGGGTTAAGGCCAAAATATCGTGTAGTGGTTGAAATGGGCGGTAAATTATAAAAAGAATATGCATGAAAATATCTTGTAGATGGTGGATCAATGAGTGGTTGGGTGGGCCGATCAGTAAAAATAGGATTTACGTAAGATGCAAGGCTTTCTACGAAGTTTGTGACCAATTATTCTACGTGTTGGCCACTTCCATGAGCTACACTCTCAGACTGAGAAGTTTGATATTCAATCATTCCTTTGTAAGAAACATTGTGTTGAGGTTCCTTAACTTCAGGTTCCGTACCTTGTATACTGTGAGATATTCGATCCTAAGGTCGACTGTGAAAATCAAAGAAACACACTACTAATAAAAATAAAATCAAACAACCAAGAAAAATTAGGCTCAAGGATATTCTGAAGATGGGATGTCAACCTGCGAGCGAAGAAATGAGAAATAGTTACCCTGACCTCCACGTAAAATCCCTTCTTGGTGCAAGTAACCCTTGATTTCGCAGGATCACCCTCCAAGGGTACTGAAAGTGTGAAACAACATCTTCCATAGGTACCATGGGAATCCCCCCATAGTGACCTTTCTAGATACCTAGGAAAGAAAACTAAGGTTACCAACTCACAGTCTGCCTCCCGGAAGGTACAGTTGATAGTCGGGACCGAATGTATGGGTAACATATCAAAGTCTTAAATTTTCTAGAGGATTGAGGAAAAGTGGACCAATAAAACTCATGAGGACCTAGAATAGATTCGAGATTCACGAAGCACCGAGACCAAATGAAACTAGTGACACTTCAAGAAAAACCCCTAGTATACGCTCTTTCCACTACGATTGATCAAGCTTTAGAGGGGTAATAGTTGTTGTTCTTCCACATGCGACCTTGTGTTTAGCCCCTATGTTAGAGGGGGTTCCTGGATATGCTTATAAAAACGTCATATTTTTTCACTCTTTAGTACTTTGCAATTTGTTTAGTAGTCTTAGACTATTTACTCGCTTTTCCTAGTCCAAAGACCCTAACCATGTGCTATTGTTGGTATGCTAAAAGAAAAAAATGTTCCAGTTGATTTTATTAGCGCGTAGTTGGTTTTAATGGATTTTTACTTAATAGGTTCATGGAGATGAAATTGATGATGTGAGAGAATTGACTCCAATAGAATGCAAAAAAAATGAGGTGCAATTCTTTCTTTTCGATGAATTCTATTTATGGGAAGGAGAGGAGTTGTATTCTTCTTAACACAAGGAAGTAGAAAAAACTATGCAAATTTAAACTTCTTGGATCAAGATGATGCCAAACTACCAAGCAAATGTTTCTGAAATCCAAAATGCACATGCAAAACTAGCTCTTTTTCCAAACATGTACCAAAACAAATTTCCTAAATAATGAAAAAAAAATCTTTGTTCGATTGTGTATGCAATGAGATATGAAAACTTTGATTCTTATTAACTTTCAAGTGAAATGAAAGATATCAATGTTGGACAGAAATAAATACAAGGAAAAAAATAAATCAAGCAAATCCCACTCAAAAAATGATGAGAACCGAAACAAATAAATTATGAGATAACTTGTTCAATCAAGAACTTGAAAATGTAAAAGAGAAAGAAGACAAATACTCTTTAAAATCAACAAAAAAAATGAGCAACAAGAATCAACATTCAAGGCTAGGTTGTAGTACACAAGAGAGTCCTAATCACTCAAAAAGAAGGATGTTTCGATGAAGACAAAAAAGGCTCAAAACCAAACAACCTTTGCAAACTCTAGTTAATGAAAATTCCTAAACAATCAAGTAATCTGAAAGCTTTGTGAGACAAAGATCAGAGAAATGAAAAGTAGGATGAACCAAGGGATCTTGTTAACCAAAGGGGACCATAACTAGGAGATATTTTCAAACTCAAAGAAGGGAATGAAATGGGTGATAAATGTCAATTCCTCAAGCAAAGAAAGTCACAAACAGACTAGGGGACTCTGGGCTAAAAGCTTCTCAACAACAAACTAAGCAGAACCAAACATAAACTCATAAAACCACCTGAAAGGTGATACTAGTGCCCCTATTACCAAAGGAAAATAACACTATGGCACCCCCTAAGAGGCTTAGGGGAAGCACCAGATAAGCTAGTGGCACCCTGATATGAACTACAGAGGAGTGTTGGTCCTGAAAAATATTTAAAATGGCTTCGAAAAACTCAAACTCAGCAGAGACTTTGCCAATGACTCTATAAACTCTTCAATCAATAAGAGGAAAGGGGAAATAACTCAGAATAAAGAATCATACAATAAATATCTAATAACAAGCAAGGATACAAGACGAAACGATGGAAAGACTGGTCAAAGTCACTCCCCAATGGAGTCACCATTTTTTTGTTATGAGAAATTTTACCCTGCGGACATGTTAAGCTCCGCTTTAGAGTAATATCCATTCTTTGGTCCAAATAAAAAAGTAAACAAATGTTTGTTACTTTCCCTTTAAATCTAACTCAACCAATCAAGCAAGAGAGAAGAAGAACGTGGCATACTTTATTGTGATGTTCGTCTTCATTGCTCAAATCCTTGGGTTTGATCTCCAATCTCGTCGACATAAAGTCTTGCAAATACCAAAATGCAATCTCTTCCTCCTACTCTATATGATTAGATAAAGAAAATCTATCTACAAAGATTGAAACGACAATATACAAACAAATGTAGAACACATGAACTTGAAGGGAATAGGCCAAGTTTATATTAATTGGAAAGACAATGAAAAATACTTACAAACCATGTTTGTTAATGCCATAACTTCACCAAGCTCTCATTTTCCATCCCTTTCACAAATCTCTTATGATCAAAATGGTGATACTTCAACAATTTCCTTCCCCTTTCACCATGGAAATACCTTCAATATATAGGCTTGAGAGACTTAACCACCATGGGATAATTAGGGAAATGGTTAAGGATATGGCTCCTTAAGTTGGAATTTGATCCTAAGATAGAGCCATAGTATATGAGTCGACCAAAACAACCTCATCCCTTAAGAGTTGGCCCTTAGGAAAAGGTGGAAAATCCCATATTTCCCTCTAACCACTACTAGCTCCCCCTTTTAGTGAGAGACATAGCACCATTGGATCCCTCTAATAAAGGTAGGGGGAGCACTGGAACTCCCTCAGCATGAATAGGGGGAGCACCACCCTTCTTAAATGCCCAAAAATGGTCAAAATTTCCAAGAAAAAGGTGTGGTTCCGGACCCCAAATGGTTGATTTTCTCTTCCAAACTGACTTAGGGATTTTGAAAAATGTATTTCATGGTGTTAATGGGTTGAAACACTTATCAAAGTGAATGAAACACTTGGTAACGTGCATACGACACTTGAGACAATGCATGCGACACTTAACAAGGTGCATACGTCACTTTCTGACACTTGCGACACTTAGGGTGCAATACTCAATTGTGGAATTTTGATGTGTAACAACTACTCACATGACTCCTTTTGAAACAATATATGGAAAAAATCCACCATCGGTTCTCTCCTACATTCCAGGTGTATCGAAAGGTCAGGAGGTTGTCAACAATATTGTAGTTTGTGATGCCATTCTCCACACCCTCAAAACAAATTTGGCCATGGCTCAAAATCACATGAAGCAACATGTCAATCAAGGTCATTCTTAATGACAATTTTCTAAAGGGGACCATGTGTTTCTTCATTTGCAACCTTATAAGAAAACTTCACTCAAAACAGACCATTGTTATAAACTTGCTCCCGAATTTTATGGTCCTTATATAATTTTCAAGTGAGTGGGGAAGGTGGCTTACCAATTAGCATTACCTAGTCATTCTAATCTTCATCATGTTTTTCATGTCTCATGCTTAAAGAAGGTGATTGGTACTAAGTTCCAAAATCAAACTAGTCTCCCTGACTTGGACGGAGAAGGTTCCATTTGGTTGCAGCCACAAGCAGTCTTGGACCAATGCGAGCGTCATCTCCGTTAGGGCACCATCAAGGAAGTGTTAGTGAAGTGGAAATATACAACTCCAGAAGACACCACTTGGGAGCCGACCACTATTCTGCAACAATTTCCTCATCTCAAGCCTTGAGGACAAGGAATTTTTTCAAGGGGGGCGGCATGTTAGGGACCTAACCACACTAACCCCTCATGTCGATAGAATAATATATTTTCATGTAATAAAGGCCAACATTAGTTAATAAGGCATATTTAATAAATTAGAATAAGTCAATGTAAGAAGACCTAATAGAAGCTTTCACTTCTAGAAGGATCTTCCTCTAGAATAATCTTTAGAATATAAAATTAGTATAAATAAGAGTATGAGTCATGAGAGGTTTTGTCTGAAGATTTATTGTAATAGATCACTTCTCTGCTGGAGGTTGTCACCTCGAAGAGGCAAGTAACATTGTTTCCTATCAATAAATATATTATTTTGGTGCTATCATTTCATATATTATGTTGTTCAGTTGTTATTCTCTGTAGTATTTTTATTTTTTTCTATTATAATAGATATGGTACCTTACATCTAAGCACTCTTTTCTTTTGTCAAACCAACAATCTGAAAGAAGATTAAGAAATTGGCACATTCAACATAACTACTATAGCAAATAATGCTTTATTATTCCTTTTATGATTATCTTATAGCTTTATTACAATCAAAATATTTTATGCATTTTGATCTCGTTTTAATGGTACTTTATTCATAATTTTCTCTTGCAAACTATAAAATTGACAAGAAAAATTCGGCATTCACTAGTCTTCCTCAAACTGATTTCTACACATTCACCGCTCAAACCCTATGCTCTCATAACAAATGAAGTAGATAAGGATAAAACAAAATATGCCCCACCGATTTGAGAAATCTAAAAATAAAATATGATACAAAGACGACATTTTGACAAGAAAAAGTTGCCATTCACTAGTCTTCCTCAGAATGATTTCTACACATTCACTGCTCAAACCCTATGCTCTCATAACAAATGAAATAGATAAAGATAAAACAAAATATGCCCTGTGTGACTGATTTGAGAAAACTAAAAATAAAATATGATACAAGACGACATTGTGGAGTGAATAGAAATAAAAGTAGCTGCAAAGATAAAAGTAAATGTATTAAAATCTTTAAAAAGACATGTTGAACTTTCCCAAGGAAAGATCTTGACCAAGTGTGCTATAACTGCTGTAAATGATCAGATTTGGTCCTCCAAAAACAAAGGTTTTTACACAACCAAAAAGTATACACTGCATATCGTTTTAAAATAAAAACCTGCACGACTTCCTTGAGAAGAGGTGAGAAGGTAGTTTCCTACATGCTAAAAGTAGCTAAAACAGATTTAACTAATCTAAACTGTAAAGAGAAAGTAAACCCCACTTTTACTCCATTACAATAGGCTTGGTGATCAGCCAATTTATTCCTTCACAACCTGCACTGGACAACGACGTACGTTCTCCTACTTTCAATCAGGGTTTAATTATAGCTATCGTACATGATGCGTAGATATCGTTGAATGTCAAAATCAAAACTTAGAAAAAAAAGGTGTAAAAATATAGTTGTTCTCTGTCATTTGCCATTTTCTAGTGAAAAATTGTGGTTGATATATGTTATAGGAGTAGGTTAACTCTGTAGTAAATAGACCAGTTTTTTATTTAAAAAAATGGGTCCGAATCAGGTCAGATTTTTAGGAGTAGTTTGAATTTAACATGATCAAAGTTCAGACTGCATTTTAGAAGCATGTTTCAGGATTTTGTCCGATTTTAAATCAACTCAGATGCTCATAAAATTGATCAAAATTCTAGATTAACCAGAAATTTGACCAAATACTCAGAAAATTGATCAGGACCAAAAATATAAAACCACACAACGTAAAAACCTACTTAAAAAACAATAAAACAATAGAAAAGAAGATTACTCCCGAGTTAGCCTACTCCCATGTTATATCTCAAACCGTTTCTTCACGTCATTTTCCACTGTATGGGAACACTTTGACCGTTCTGAATCGGGCTGCCACCTCGTGAAGATAAATTTCTAAATATATCCATCAAGTCAGTGTCCGCCCATTTCTGGAGTAGAATGACTGAGACAGGCACATGACTGGAGAATCAAACAAGCTAAGTCATAGATTAGAAGGGGAATCATATTGAAATCGGAGCACGATTACCATCTTCAGTGGACAATGTTCTCCCATTTTCGGAGTAGATTGACCGAGACAGGACATGACTGGAGAATCAAACAAGCTAACGCATAGGTTAGAAGGGGAATCGGATTGGAATCGAAGCACGATTATCAAAAATGATTATAACTTTGGAGTCAAGATGATTGCCATCACAACAATGAAAAGCATGTCCGCAGAACTTTCAAGAAATTCAGAATTCCAGCAATGCGCAGATTCCGAGGGCTGTCGTTTTCATGATTTGAAGATTGCAAGTTCTGTAGCATCGTGATTAAACCATCTGTTGTTATATTCAACAAACGATGCTCTACTTTGGACTATTCGGGGTTGATGAGACCTGCGACAATATTAAAATTAACATGAACGATTGCCGCATGGTCCCATTGGTTGCCTACATTTACTACGCACATGCATCTATACCTGAACTGCAATCGGCAAAAGCGCCCACATTTATAGTCTACGTCGCAGTTCCAGTTGGCGCGGATCGCACCATTCTTTGGAACGCCCGAAGGGGTATTCCTTATCTGTTCAGAAATGTAAATACAGGCATCCAACATTTCCATTTGGATATTTAATTATATGTTCTAAATAACTACTCGCTTTGACTGGCCTCTTCTGTTGTTTCTATTAGAACCGAATCAGTTTAGGAGTTTGTCGTGCCCTTCCATCAATGGCATGTTACAAACTGATTTTCAGTCTGCACGTTCCAGTATTTAAACAATAAATAAATAAAATTATAAAAACATTTCATTTCATAAAAGGTTTAAAATGAATTCGGTATAGTTTGAGTGGTTAAGATTAAGAATAAAAGCCGTTATCTTCCTGTGTAAAGTGAGAGCCGCTCATAGATAGAAGTTCAAATTCTATGTACTCATCTTAGTTATCAGCAACTATTTTAATACACATTAGAAGTTAAAATGAGCTACCAGGATATGTGCAGCTTTGACACTTCCTTGTCAAAGGTCTGATTTAAATCTTTGTTCTATTAGAAACGCTCATTGTGGAGGCATTGTATATATAAGCATATACTCCATGTTTATGACCATCATACTGTACTGTACTGTACAATGCTAATACAAGGTGAAATATGAAGATGTTGAGAAAATAACTTCTCAGGAGAAAAAGCCTCTACCAAACCAGAGAAACCTTCCAGAAGAGAAAAAGGATCTATCTATAAGATTTCCTGTATATCAATAAGATTTCCCGTATATCAATACAGAAGGATGCCCTCTATTCATAACAAATGGGGAGAAACCCAGAGTTTAAAAATGATAGTTGGATTGTATGCCAGCTGGCTTACAATTGTCCACTAATAGCTGCCCTTAAGTGAAATGTAATACCTGCCCTTAAGTTAAATGTGGGGGTGAAAAAATAAACAGAGTAAGGTACTCAAGTACAAACTCCCATAAATAAAGAAGGAAAAAAACTTTATGGAAAAAAGTTG
The DNA here is from genome assembly GCA_032191745.1 of Picea mariana. Lineage (NCBI taxonomy): Eukaryota > Viridiplantae > Streptophyta > Pinopsida > Pinales > Pinaceae > Picea > Picea mariana. Next base: position 81,173 of record JASDQU010101161.1, read on the forward strand.
TCCCCCAAACAAGAGTAAACAACATTAAAATAACTTGTGAAAGGAATCAAAAGGAATTCCAAGAAGGTTTAGTGAAGATGTCCACAAATTTTAGTTCAAACAAATACTCCATCTTAACAATACCATCTTGTAAGTGTTGTTGAATGAAGTACATGTGGATGACAATGTGTTTTGTTAGCTAATGCTCTATATAATTGCAAGAAATGTGTATGGTACATTGATTATCACAACAAAGACTAGTAGAATAATCAAATTGAATATCAAATTTGGTCATAGATTGTCTAGTCCAAAGAACCTCCTAACTAACAAGAACTACAACATAATACTGAGTTTCTACATAAGATAATGCAATTGTGAATTGCTTCTTGCAAGACCAAGAAAAATGTCTAGTCCAAAGAACCTCTTAACTAACAAGAACTACAACATAATAGTGAGTTTCTACATAAGATAATGCAATTACGGATTACTTCTTGCAAAACCAAGCAAAAGGAGAAAAACTAAAACTAAATGTAAATTTCTAATCATCCACTAAACCAATCCAACCACATGATGAGAACCACCAAAGATTTACTGAATTCCAAAATCGGTAGTAAACTAAAAGTATACTTTAGAATATGATTTACTACCTTTTAGTCATTATCATGAGAATCTTGAAGCTTGAGAGAACCGACCAAAAATCCCAACTAAAAAAGAAATATCAAAGTGTTTATGATTCAAATTCAAAAGACTCCCAACTTATTGAATATACAATGAAGGATTAACAAATGGTAAAAGAAAACGAGCAAAAAGTGTCATGCCTCATTGAAATGGAGTGAGCATAGGTTGGAATCAACCATGTCAAAATGTAAGTGCGGACTTCTACTAAATTAAAAAAATGCAAAGGACCATGGTGTGCCATATCAAACTACTTCATGAATGCTTGCACAATATTTTGAATCATGGATGAAGCGCTGTGTGACAAGCAAATCATCTACATATAGAACTATAATAAAGCGATCAATTCCTTTCTTATAAAACTAGAATAAAGCGATCAATTCCTTTCTTATTAGTATATATTGTAGGGTAAGAATAACAATAATAGAAATGTAAAGAAATGTAAAATATATCCATCTTTCCATCCAGTGTTCAAGAGGTTTCTTTAAGACCATACTATGGATGTTGGAGCCAACAAATGAGTAAAGGATCCTATACAAAATTAAGAGGTTGCTATATGCATATCTCCTCATTTTAATTACTATGCAAAAAAATCTTTCTTTACATCCTTCTAGTACTAACCATCCTTGGGAGGCATCAAAAGAAAACACAAGACCCATGAGTAAAGTGATAAATTCCTTTCTTATTAGTATATATTGTAGGGTAAGAATAACAATAATAGAAATGTAAAAAAATGTAAAATATATCCATCTTTCCATACCAGTGTTCAAGAGGTCTATTTAAGACCATACTATGGATGTTGGAGCCAACAAATGAGTAAAGGATCCTATACAAAACTAAGAGGTTGCTATATGCATATCTCCTCATTTTAATTACTATGCAAAAAAATCTCTCTTTACATCCTTCTAGTACTAACCATCCTTGGGAGGCATCAAAAGAAAACACAAGACCCATGAAATCCATATTGGTTATAAGGGAAATGTCTTAGAATAACAATACCTTCCATTTGTGAAAATCCCTTCGCCAAAATACATGCCTTGTGCTTGTCAACAAAGCCATATGTTGCAGCCATTTATAGTGAACTAGCCTTTGTCTCCTAAGAAGAAAGATGAGGTTTTGTGCAGCCTTTGTCTCCTAAGAAGAAAGATGAGGTTTTGTGGAGCCTTTGTCTCCTAAGAAGAAAGATGAGGTTTTGTGCATCATCAAGGTCGAACACTTCTCTATCATCGAAGCAACCCATTCTAGTATAATAATAAATAATAGTATTAGAAAATTAATGTGGATCAAATGAAATGATGCGACTTGAAAGAGAGACACCATCATCTTGTGCAAGACAACATGGGATAAGTATAAAAAATTATTGGGGAATCCGTCAAAGTGAATTACCCTTGAAAACAATACATCTTTAGAAACAAGATCGAATAACCTATATGCCTTCATATCCTCACAATAAGCAACAAAAATCAATGGTTGTCTCTTGTTCTCCATAGCTTTGCACTTTTCATGTGGAGTTAAGGCCCATGCTTGATTTTCAAATACTTGGAAAGAAGAAACATTGGGCTTAGCATGTGTCACGAGCTTCCTTGGGAGTGATATTGAGCACTTCCATATGAGGCATGTGATTCTAATTGTAATTTTCATAGTTCACTACTTCAACCTAGAAATAAGGTGCCATGTTCTTCAACTAAACCGTGCAATTGGTCATCTCCTTCAACATCCAATTATCTCTTTCAGAAAGAATATTTTTTTTTAGTGGTGTAAGAGAAAAAATACTAATGTTCAATGTGATGCTCTCTACAAAAACCTTTGAATGCCTAATTGACTTACCCCCTCCCCATTATTTGTGAAATTTTTTTTGATAGAAAGAGAGGACTATTCAACAAAATCCTTGATGATCTTACAAACAACAATGACCTCGGTCTTATACGGGAGAAAGTACACCCAAGAGTGGCGCATAATTCACTAATAAAGGTGAGTTCATACTTAGCCCCTGAAAAATTAATGGTTTGGAAATAACATGAGATCAATATGTACCAAATCAAGAGGTTTGGTAGCATGCAAGGCCATACTTTGAGGAAAAGGACCTTGATGCAATTTTCCAAGAACATGTCCTTTACAAATTCCATCAATGTAAGAGACTTTAGGAAGACCAAGGACCAAATTCCATGTGATCAACTATTGAAAATACCTATAGTTTAGATGTCCAAATTCCACTTAAAGAGCACACATGTGCATTGAAGGAGGAAGCTAAAGAATCCTCAAAATGATGATTTGTACAACTCATAAGTATGATCAAATCTCTTAGAAAGAACAATAATTTATGGATTGTGTAGCTCTTTAAGGACCACAACATGATAAAAAAATTCCACTATCTTCCCATCACAAGAGTGACAAATATAATAGATAGATGGTAGGAAATGGTCCTTCCTACCACCTTCTATATCCATTTCCAAAATCCTTTCCCTCAAATACTTTGAGACAAAATTTGGCATTGCCTAGTTCGACCAAATTTGGAGAACCTTCCCTTTCCCCTTAAGTGGAACAATTTTCATCCTCTTTGTAGCCTCCATTATTGGTCGACACCCTAAATTGTCTACTTGAGACTATCATTCCACCGATATGGACATGAGAATTTTATATCTAAGTGGTATATCATTAGTGGGATAGAAGGGGGCCTTGCCATTCACCTAAGTTGTTGTATATTAGTATAAATTTTAGGAACAAGGAGAACATCATTGATGTAGCCATTATCTATCTACATAGTTCCTTCTCCTAAAACATCAAGCTATGAATATTCTCCACCAACAATCTATGAAATTTTTCTATCATATGTTGAAGGAAGAATCTCATGATAACAAGTCAAACATTGTGAGGCACATATTCAAGTATATATCTCTCTAAATATGCATATAAATATTGAGAGCATAATGTCGTTGCATGCCTTCATTCAATGTGATTTGTAAACTGTCGTGGATATTTCATTGAAATAGTTTGTAACCATAGATATTGTACTACACCAAAATATTTCATTATGTACGTTTATTTCCGTAGATCTTAGATTTGTCAGTTGTATGGTTTTGCTCAAATTTATGAGCATAACTAAAATATATATAAAAAAAAGAACAATGAATTGAACACACCATTCACAACAACAAAGAAAAGATGTATATTGGGAAATCCAAAATGGGAGAAAACCTAGCTAGAAGGTGAGGCATTTGGTTTACTCGGTTATGAAAATGAAAATACAAAGAAAGAGGTAGTAACTATGGAGTTTCCTTTGACATTGTCACTTGAATGGCTACTAAATAAAAAATTTCCTCCTATGTTTAAACTCTCAAATCTCATTTTTATATTTTCTACTCAACTATGGAACAAGTACAATGCTAAAAAATGCAACCCATTCTTCTCCTAGTGACCCATTATTTAAGATAGCACGATAGCCATGTAGGGTTAGGGTATTGCATGTCTCCACCCTTAATTAGTGTTAGTTTTTGTACCTTCTATAATATTATTGAAATTATACAAATGAATATCCCCACATGTGTGATTAGTGGGGAATGACGTGGCATCCACTTGATACCATAATTGTCAACAACGTAGGTCAACTTGCAATATGAACAACTTCCTCATACACACTCTGATTTAAGTGATTTTTTCACCATTGTAAAGGTATTGATGTGTAAAACACTTTTAGGAGATTGTCAGATATGATTGAAAAGTATTGAACCGATAAAGTGTCATTTAATTCCTAAAAATGGATATGGAATGTTTTGGACACAAATTTTCAAACTGGGATATGCCACTAAAACAACTAAATTTCTCCAATTGTTTTCACCCAAAAGGTACTGTGATAGATGAAAAATTATATGATTATCCACTTAAAATCACAGTGATTGTAGTTTCTTCTATAATTTTCATTCCTCATGGTTAGGTATGCCAGAAAAACATAGGTTACACTTGACTTCTTCCTTGTCCTGGAAGAAAACTTATTAGAATTTCAAGATGGAGAAGTGGAGAATTTTAATTTATATTTATGCTTGAATGTAGATGCATAAGATTTAGAATAAACTTTATCTTATTTGTGCCAAGTTTTGTTCTTATCTTTGGAAGTTTGAGTCGTAAGAACCTGATTTTTAAACCTAGAAAGAACATCTAATTGCACAAGATTTGAAAATATGATCCAAGTGCATTCATAGTGAATTGAAAGGAAGATACAAATACTTGAAAATGACATCTTATATTAGAAAAAAAAAAGGCATTTTCCATCGATTTTGGATTCTCCAAAAGATTTCAACTATGACAGTAGTATCTTGAATATATGAGTTAATTTATAAGAAGGGAAAGGAGAATGTGGTCATGGATACTCTCTTTAAAAATTATGAATATGAATGGTGTCGCTTTTCATTCTTGTTGAAGGTACAAGATTGGTTGAATCAGATCTACAAATAATAGTCCATAGATCCCAAGATCATCACCTAATCCAACAACTTCAAATGACACCCCATGTATATCAGAGTTATAGTTGGAACAATGAAAATATATTTTATAAAGGTAATCTATATTTGAACAAATATTCCACCTTTAAATAAACAATGTTCTCTAAAATCTAATAGGTCATTCTATATTTCATAAAACATATGAAAGGATCAAACATTCATTTTTTGGGAAGGAATGAATAAGGAAATACAGACTTTTGTGGTAGAATGTGATATTTTCCAACAACACAGTGGAGAAACAATAAAAAATCTAGGTGATATACAACCTTTACTCATTGCACATGTTGTATGGATTGGCATTTATATGAAATTGTTTGTGGCTTTATCAAAATCTAGCAATAAATTCATCATCATGGTTTCGGTTGATCACCTTTATAAATATGTTCATTTTGTTTCTCTACAAAATCCATTTAAATATTCCATAGTTTCTGAAGCCTTCATAGCTAATATATTTAAATTCCATGGTATGCCATAATCTATTATAAGGGTTAGTGATTACACCTCACTAGAAATTTGGTAAGAGTTGTTTCAAATACAGGGCACTCAATTGGATATTATGACCATTTATAATCATCACATTGGTGGTTAGAATGAAGATGTCAACAAGTGTTTGGAAGAATATTTATAGTTCCTTACTTCATAATTATAATCCCAATGGGTTCAATGGTTACATGTATTGCAATGGTGGTAGAATACATCTTATCATGGTGCCACTTAAATAAACCCCTCTAAGGATTTTTATGGATAAAATATTCCATTAGTAATATCCTACTTACGCAGAGTCTATAAGTTACAAGAGTTTGAAAAAAACCTCATAGCTCAGGATAGTAGCCTCCACCTTCTCAAAGATAATGTGGTCATCGCTGAAAATTGAATGAAGTAGCATGATTTTTAGCATCATTTTTAAGAAGGTGATTAGGTATTCAATCATTTATAGCATTATAAATTGACCTCCGTCAAATAAAAACACCACCAAAATCTTGCTCCAAAGTTTTATAGAACATATAAGGTCCTAAAATGTATTTGTCTAGCGGATTACAAATTAGAACATTTGATCCATTCTAAAATTCATCCAACCTTTCATGTCTAATGCTTTAATAAAGTGGTCATATCTAATTGTTGTATTCAAACTAGCCTTCAATAACTATATGAAGAACATTCCATTTGGTTGTAGCCTAAAGTTGTTTTTGAGAAAAGAGAGTGTTGTATTTTCCAATGCACTTTCCAAGAGGTTCTTATATAATGGAAAGATACATTTCCAAAGGATTCCACATGGAAAATAACAGAGATCGTTGAAAAATTCCCTCATCTCCATCCTTGAGGACAATACTGCTTGTTTAAGGGGGAGGGTATGTTAGGGTCCTACCATTCCGTTGTGGCTGCAACAACTCCCATTAAAAAAAATTTATTACAGTAAAAATCAATGAGCCCTCCTTACTCAACTTCTACATGAATTTTGAAGTGTATAGAGAAAGAAATGTATTCATGTACCTCTGTGACATCTCAACGATTGGATATTTAAACCTCATTTGCATTAAAAACAAATTTTATTTTTACATCTCTATTCATATTTCAACGTGAAATTATTTAGTTTCAAAATCCCCTTAAACGACATTTATAACTCGGGTCCTATACAAGGAGTATTCATATTCATTACAATATGCAATCCTATCGGATCCGATCAATCAAATTCGTTCCATTAGAAATTATTTTTGTCTAGGTCATGAGAACTTTCTAAAATCCAAGGCCGAAAAGACTAACACAATCTCATCCTTAGGTTTTTCTCAATCACAATGATGATATACACTTATGATTAACATTTTCTTGTAAAACGTGATTTTACTAAAATCCTATCGGATGCTCCTTTTTGGACTAACCTCTTTTGAAATGTCAAAGGTCCTTAAGATTTCCAACGTTCTTTTCCAAAAATATTTCTTACAAAATGCCTTTTGTAATGTTATTTACAATATTTATTCTACTTGAATCCTCCTAAAATCTTGGCTTTCTGTCATATCCTTAATATCTTCCCCATATGCCAGAAGGGACTCCAACAAAAGATGAAATCCAAAACCCATTTTTTTCTTGAGATTTGGGACCTTTTTTAGGGTCATCACGGGACTCATATTAGACAACATGTGATGATCATCGCATGTTGTCTCATATGAGTCCTAGGACGACCCTAAAAAATGTCCTAAATCTCAACCAAAAAAATGTGTTTTGGATTTCATCTTCTATCAGATTCCCTTCTGGCATGTAGGGTGGAAATTAAGGCTATAACACTTTAATTTCTAGTTTTTGTCATTTCAAAGGTTTTGATGTGCAACCAATTTAGTATATTTATTTATGTAATTTAAAAGATATCCCACCCCTTTTCATTCTTCTCTTTGGTTATCCTTGTCTTAGCATGCTTCCCAATACGAATTCCTAAATTTTTCGTCACAAATTCTTTTTTGGTAGCAGTACCTCTAAAATACTCGAGAATCCACTTTACTACCTCCCAATGTTCTTTACCTGGATTTTTCATATAGCTTCTCACAACTCCCACAACATGTGTAATATGTGGTCTTGTGCAAACCATCACATACATCAAGCTGCCAACTGTTGATGAATAAGGGACCCTGGACATGTATTCTATCTCCTCCTGTGTCTTGGGACACATTTCCTTATTTAATTTCAAATGGCTGGCCAAAGGTATATTATCTGGTTTTGCATTCTGCATTCTAAACCTCTCCAAGACCTTCTCTATGTACTCACCCTGAGACAATGTCAATTTGCGATTTTTCTGTCTCTTGTTATTCTCACACTAAGGATTTTCTTTGGAGTGCCCAAATCCTTCATTGCAAATGAATTAGCTAATTTATTCTTGAGCAAATTTATATCCTGCATATTATATACCCTGCAACAAGCATGTCATCGACATACAATAGCAAGATAATATAGCTTCTATTTTCTATATTTTTTAAATAAACAAAGTGATCAAAATGACATCTACTATAACTTTGTTTTGTCATAAACCTGTCAAAATTCAAATACCACTGCCTTGGATCTTTCTTTATTCCATACAAGCTCTTCTTCAACCTGCATACCAAATTATTCTTTCCTTTGAACTCATACCCTTGTGGTTGTTGCATATAAATATCTTCCTCCAAATCCCCATGGAGAAAATTTGTTTTAACATCAAACTATTCAAGATGCAAATCTTCTACTACCACAAGACTTAAAATAGTTCTAATTGAAGTCATTTTAACAACAGGAGAAAATATTTCATCAAAATATATGCCTTTCTTTTGTGCAAACTCCTTTACAAAAAGTCTAGCCTTGTACCACTTTTTTCTTCAATCTTATTCCTTCAACTTGTAAACCCATTTATTTTTCAATGCTCTTTTTCCCGTAGGAAACGAAACCAAGTCCCAAGTATAGTTATTTACGAAGGAATCCATTTTCTCTTTCATGCCTTGCTCCCACTTATTTTTGGTGTCTACCTGCATTGCCTCTTCATAACATTCTGGTTCACCATAATCAATCAACAATAAATAATAAAATGAAGGAGAGTATCGTTCAGGGGGTCTACTTAACCTGGTAGATATTCTAACAACACTTGTACGAGTTTGAGGTACCTTCTACTCCTGTTGTTGTACATTTTTGTTTTTCGGTTCCTTTGGAATTTGTTTTTTAGGGATCTCATCAAGTAATGTGTATTCTGGTTTTTCTTTTTCCTATTTCTTTCCCTGCAATTGATCTTTGTACATGACTTTCTCATTGAATATGGCATCTCTACTCCTAATAATTTTTTAATTTTGATAATCACATAAGAGATAACAAAAATCTTTAACATTGTATCTAATAAATGTACACTTCTTGGATTTTTCCTCAAGATTTGTTCTATTTTCTTTATCAATATGGAAAAATGATTCACAACCGAAAGTCTTCAAAAAAGAATAGTTTACCTTTTTACCTATCCATGCCTCCTCTGGAATTATACCATCCAAAGAGATTGAAGGTCCTCTATTTATTAAGTAAACACCGATATCTACAACATCTTCCCAAAACTGTAAGGGGGAACCAACATGTAATCTCATAGTCCTTGCAGGATCCATGATTTTCATGTTCATCCTTTGTGACACACCATTTTCTTTTGGTGTTCCTGGAATTGTCTTCTCTCTATGAATCCCATGGTATGAACAGTAATCATCAAACTCCTTGTTGTAATATTCACCTCCATTGTATGATATGAGACACTTCAACCTTTTTCCTGTCTCATTCTCAACCAAAGCTTTTCATTTCTTAAAAGTATCATAAACATCAATTTTTTTGTCGAATGCAATAAGCCCAAGATTTTATAGTTGCGTCATCAATAAAAGTAACATAATAACAAGAGCCACCAAGAGATGATACTTGAGCTGGTCCCCATACATCTATATGCACAAGATATAAAATTTCACTCTTATTTTCTTTTCTGACTGTGATAAATATGACTCTCTTATGTTTTCCATAAACACAATGCTCACAAAAATCCAAATCAATTTGCTTAAGATCTGGAAACAAATTTCTTTTGTGAAGTGTCTTCATCCCATTCTCACTCATGTGTCCAAGCCTATGATGCCACAATGTTGTATCGATTCCTGTAGAAGCTAAAGAGATAGAAGAGTCAGTATTACCAGTACATAAATACAATGTACCTACCTTCTCTCATTTTTCTAGCATAAATGATCCTTTGGTGACCTTTCACACCTTATATGTAAATATGGATATATAACCTTCACTTGCAAACTGCCTCATTGAAATTATATTTTTCCTTATATCTGGAAGATGTCTTACCTCTTTCAACAACCATTGGTTTCCATTGCTTTTCTTTATTTTTACCTTTCCCATTCCAACAATTTTGCATGGTCCATCATCACCCAAATGAACCTGTCCAAAATAGCCTTGAACATAATCTATAAAATTTTTCCTATAGGGTGTGGCATGAAATGAAGCCACTGAATCTACTACCCAAGAGTCAGAAATATTATCTACAGAAAGAATCAAAGAATCTTGTAAGACATCACCTGTTACATTTGCTTCATGATTTTTCTCCTAATGTCCATCTCTTTGTTTCTTTGGAGCTATGTATTCTTTCTTCAAATGTCCTTTCTTACCACAATTCCAACACTCTATATTTCCAAATATGGATTTGGATATGCCCTTCCTAGAATTCACGCGGTTCCCTGAGCCCTTTACTCTATCCTTCTATCTTCCCATGTTCTCCATGTTCAACGAATTACCTGATGTCTCACCTATGCTTTTACGACACATTTCCTCACTAAGGATAACACCAACAACATAATCAAATTTTAAAGTGTTCGAACCAGAGACATAGTTACTTACAACCATGACCAAGTCGTTCCATCTTTCTCACAATGAACACAAAATTAGAAGAGCCTTGAACGCATCCTCAAAGTCCGCTTTTACAAAAATTAGTTGATTATTAACCCTATTAAATTCATTTAAATGATTTGCAACAGACCCACCTTCTGACATCTTCATATTAAATGATATCTTCATTAGAAATACCTTATTGGACACTGAGGGTTTTTCATACACTTTATCCATTGTGTCTATCGTCTCCTTCGTTGTCTTTTCTTTTGAAATATTGAAAATCGTCAGCACTGCCAGGCTCAACCGTATCGTTCTTAGTGCCTTTCTGTCAAGAACCTTCCATTCTTCGGCATTCATGGCCATCATATTCTTTTCTATTCCACCAAATGGTAGGAATAAATCCTTCTGATATAAATAATCTTCCATATAAATCTTCCATAATTGGTATTTTTGGCCATTAAATTTCTCGACCCTAAACTTTCCATCTTTCGCCATTGCTCCCACTGGAACCAGGAACCCTCTTTTCTTGTGAGTTACCTTTCACTCTGATAATAGTTGTTATAAAAATGGGATCGTGGAATAATAAAATAAAACAAATGCAAAAATAAAACACAGAAGATAAACAATACAATAGAGACACATATATATGTGGTTCACCCATTGTGGGCTATGTCCACTAGAGAAATTGTCAGGTACTTCCTTTATTATTATCCAACAAATGAAAGGATAAAAGAGGGTTTCCTTTTAGGGAAAAAACCCTAACATAACTTCTACCGTCATATCTACGACCTTATAATGAACGGCCCATATTTACAATGAAATTGCAAGATACATTTAAAAGGCAATTTTTCCTTCGAGGGATTCACCCCCGAACCCCCGCCTGCCCTCAGACTCTGCAGAGTGGGTAACCTCCCTCTGCACTACCCTGCATGTAGGATTGTACATTTTTCTGGGGTGTAAAGTCTTCATGGGGTATAAACATAGCTGAAAACAAATACCTCTGAATTAGGAAGATAATCAAGCTCCACAACCAACATAGGTCCATGAAAAGGAATTCTTAGAAAATTGAGATTTGCAACAATAAAATGTAAATTATCCAGGTAAGGTCACGGTTAATTTGAGAGATTCTTTTCTTTTTCTTATGTTGTTCTAAAATAATTATTACTTCTTTGTATTTTATAGGAATTAAAAATCATAAGATGTTGAAAGGACATATGAGAAAAGAAAAGGTGTCCACAACAAATATTGTCACTCAAGCAAAAAGTACAAACAACCTATTGTTATCTAAGACAAAATACTTTAATGATTTGGAGTATTGTACAACTTGAAATGATATCTACAAAATATTCATCAATGAGTATTTTCCCATCGAAGATGAATATCTGACATTATATTGAAATATCAAGAAAAGAGGATTATCTGATTTTGTTCCAAGACCTGTAGTCTTCCCCTACAATGATGCTTCAAAGTGGGTACTCTCCCATTTAAAAATAGAGACAACCACAATGGTTAATGAAAATAAATCCCCAATAGAATAATTGAATCCAATTTATATTCATGCTAGATATCACCTACAAGAACCTAATCCCTATCTGAATAAGGAATTCTTGGACAATTTTAGAGAAGACCACCCCGACATGGTTGAATTATTGGAGGAATGGTGGAATGAAGATAAATATTTTTCTTAGAAAGATAACATATCTTACCCAATACACAACTTCAAGATACCCTACCAATTCCTCTCGATAATGATTTTCATATTTTATAATGAATAAAATTGCACACATATTAAGTTATAGTCGACATTAATGGCATACTTCATGGCTGAGGCATGACATATTTTCAACAAGGTGCAGATCCTTTCATTCAAAATTTTTTAAAATTCCAAAGAATCCCTAGGACCAAAAAAACCAGGTTTTCACATATCCTCAGATTTGATAGATTATGGTATCTGTTCATACATTTTCTGGATGCCATGGGAGTGGAACCCTAGCCTACCTCTTATACATGTATATTTATCTGAACCATGAGAAAATAATTATAATAAGTGTCTATATTATATATGTCACCATTTGTTGGAACCATTATTTTTTTTCATATTCAACAAACATTCTCATAGATTATCTCAAGGAGTGATTGAATCTCTTAAGGACATATGGGATTAGTATATGGGAAAATGTTATACCTATGTCAGAATATTTCATTATGAATAGGCCTCATGTATTCTTCCCAAATATATCCCTGAAAATCTACTTAACATTCGTCATGCTAGAAAAGAAGCTACAATCCTGAAAGAACTATGTTTATGAACAAAAGAAACTAGGAAACGTGATATGAAAAGTATTGTAAGAGATAATATTAAATATGTGGGGTTGATACATCATTTTTTTCATGATACAAATAACTTAAAGGATATTTTCCATGGAGATTTGTTCTTGAAGAGGTATTAAATAGGATACAGGATGAGCTAGGAAAAGAAAAATTATAGCAAGAGGAAGATAACTAAAGAATAGTGGGAACTACTATTGGCCATTGAGAAGGAGAAAAAAGTGGAAAGAAACAAATCACATGCAACCAAAGAAGAATAAATGTATAAGAGAGATATGGAGGAGAAATAAAGGTTTAAATTAAGGGAGAAACAAAAACAAGAAGAGGCTAGACAACAATATGATGAAATCATAAAGTTAAAGGAGGAAGAAGAAGAAGAAGAAGAAGAAGAAAAATAAATAATACAAGGAAAATATTTAATTATAGGGAAAGAAAAAGAGATAAATAGAGGAAAAAATGAAAGAAGAATATAGATACTAAAAGGCTACATAAAAAGAAATGAAGAAGAAGAAGGAACATGAATTGGTAGAAGTTGAAATACAAAAGAGAATAAAAATGGAAGAGGATAAAATCAAAGAGGACAACCATAGTACTATTAAAGGGATTACACTAATGAACACACCTATCAGTGATTGTACACCATTAGGTACAATACTAGGGGGATTCTCATATTCCTCTCAACTAATAGAGTTTGACGATGTTGTAGTGGATATAAGAGAATAATTCTATAGAAACTGAAAAAGGGGAATTGAGAAAAGGACAACTAAAATAAAAAGAAATGAAGACACTTCCACCAAATTACCATCAAATAAGGTCATTCTATAGAATTTGGGACCATACCCTCAAGCCAATTCCAGAGATACAGCTTTATCCCTGAGTGCATTTGCAGGGGAAAAAATAGTCTATGTATGCGAGTTAAGTGCTACACTAGAAATTTATAAGGAAAAAGTAGCAGATTTGGAGGAGAAACTGAAGTTCTATAAATATCATTTAGAGGATGATTTTCAACAACAAGTGAATGAGAATGAACAACTACACATATAATAATTAGAAAGCATGAAAATGTCACATCCGTAAGAGATAGAAAGATTAAGAGTTGAACATCAAGGATAAACTGATTTTTATAAGAAAGGAATGTTGAATATTATTTTATATGGAGAAAATATTGAAAGACTTGAGAAAGAGTTGAAAGAAATCCAACAAGGAGCACATGCACTAGAAAGTGTGAAACAATAAGTTAGCAGGGATAATGAAGAATTGAGATAAGCACACGAAAGCTTCTTGACCTAGTTGAATGTGATTCAATATTATGACAATGAAATAATTAGCCTATCTAATTGTATGTATGAACTAAAGGGCCAATATATGGAGACAGAGCGTGCATTTGAAAAATTAATTTATTGGCAAGGGATACATGAAGGTACCCCTACAAATCTGTTTAGGTTCGCCAAGAAAGAACAAAGGAAGAATCAAATGATGATGGATGGATGGAAAAATTAATGTTAACATGTTAAAAAAAACATAAACCCATCCAACAAAGCATGTGCCGGGATGTGGAACTTTGTTGATGAGTTGTAAGATAAATTCAATATTCTAGTCAATGAGGAGTTGACTCAAGAAGGACCCAACAAATTGATAATAGAATAAGTGGAATATAATAGAGAAAATAGTAAGGAGAATATCAAGAAGCTAACATAAGTCAATAAAGATATCCTAAGTAAATACATAATACAACCAAGAAAACAAGTTTTTGCTGCAAATGATTTTGTGAGAAAAATATATAGATACCTAAAAGGAGAAGTTGTATAAAGAGTGAGTGATGGAGAGATAGAACTAGAAAATATGAAGCCAAGAAAAATAGAATAAATCACCAAGGAATATAACTCATGGATTAAATATGTATAAGACTAATCCTCAAAGAAATATTCCTAGTTTTGTATAATGTTTATTTCTTCATTGTGTTCAAATTGTATATATAATAAGTGAAGTTGAAGAGATAATGTGTAATTTTCATCTTAAATGATGAAATTTACAAAATGTAAACATACTTTCCTGCTTCATTAAAGAGAGCTTCATAGAAGAGTAAGGGACTTTTTCCCATTGTATGATTGGACAATACTATTATCTCTGAGAAATAAAGAGTAGAAGGAAATTTTGGAATCATGAATGTTTACAACTGTGTATGGGACCATTCTACATATGATTTTGTTGCACAATTTTCTTGAATGATTGTCCTATGAACTATTTATATTCATGTTATGTAATATATTTATGCGTTAATGGTTTCTAATGGATACAAGGACAATGTTGCATGTGTATTATACAACTATTTGTGATTTAATTTGTATATTTATTTTCTTAACATATTACTAAGTGCCATGAACTATTTATGAAGTTAGTGATACAATTTATATTGTGTCTATCTTTTTAATATTTCTCTTGATTAGGATGTGGTAGAATTAGATTATAATAGTTAATTTTAATTTTGTTTGAAGTAGTGTAATTCAATTTTAACAAAAAAATGTTTGGAGGACAATTTGTCCCCGTTTTATAACCTAAATTTTTGAAGTGTTAACTAGGCCCACACACTTGTTGTAACTTTCCATCCCAAACAAGACCGGGTATAATTGGGACCCACCTTCAATCACTTTCCCTTACCTGCTTGACAGGATATTTGGACCCATCAACACCTTCCTAATGAACTATGTAGATAAAGAGGTTATTATATATGGAGGCGATATCTAGTAAATAAGGACCATGTAGTAGTGTAAATAATAAAATGTAAAAATACCTACTAGAAGGTTGTTCCTACTAGGATGTTTTGTAACACTGTATTTTTCCCATGAGTTTAATTATTCTAAGACTTAATGTATTGTGAATTATGAAGAATGCAATTGTGTTTATAATTAATGAAAAACTCACCAGACAACTGATTGGGAAGGAATCCTTGAGTATTATCTATGATACAACAAGTGGGACACGTGAGGCGGAACTAGGAAGCTTCAATGAATAAAATAGGAAGATTTCTTAATAATCCAGACGACACCAAAAAGAATTAAATATACACCACTTGTCAATATTCATGGACTACATAGAGCCAAGTAATCTATTAATGGTGATTAGGATTGGGATTTTGAGTAGTTATACATACTCGCAGATTTGGTACTTGGAGGAACAAAGGGTCAATTGAAACCCAAAAAAGAAGGATGTGCTAGAGTTCCCCTTTGAATTCATGATCTTGACAAAAGGGCTTGTGTATAACAATATAAATTTCGGATCTCGAGGATAGGAGGAAGAAGAGGGAAAAGGTTGATAAACACCATGATTTGAAGTAGAGGGGGAGATGGGAAAATGTATAGAACAGGAGGATGCATGAAAGAAAATACAATAACCTATGAAGTTAAAGAGAAATAGCTCGTAGGTGCAACAAGACATACCCAAGCATATTTTTATCACAAACAAAGTGAATTACAAACTCATAAATAAATGTAGAAATGACCAAAGGGATTTGCGGGAATATTTTCTCAAGAAAATAGAAATATTTCCCTAGATATTAATGGTCACCCTAGACTAGAGAAGACCCATATCCAAACTAGAGAAATAAAGGGCTGCAAATTGGTACTTACTAAAAAGAAACTAAAACTGGTAAGGGGAGGTCATTGAGGGACTGTGTAGAAGAGAAGGGGATCCCTTGTGTATATGAAATCTAGTTGAGTAGGTACCTCATAATCTTGTGGAGGTCCTGAGCTCATTGGGAATAGGGAAACTTTTGTTGTTTCCAATGGAGTGAAGGAGAGTAACCTTCCTAAACCATTTCTTGATTTGGAAGTCACTTGAGTTAGTCCCATGGTGGTATCATGGATTGGCATGGAGGTGACCTACTGTAGAAAGGAATTGTGAAACATATCCTAAGGTTTGGTGGAAAGGTGTTTCCCCTCAGTTGGTTGGTTGGTTAAATTCTTCACTGAATAGATAAGTGCTTTAGATTTCTATGTCCAATGCATGATTAGTGGTAAACATGATTTGTTTATTATTTTGATGATAAATGCAGTTAAATGAAATAATGTTGAATTCATGAGTAAAATATATTAAGTAGGATTTTATTTCACTATCAATTATGATAAATATGAATGAATGACTAAGAAGGGTTAATACAAGTTGTGTCCCTATAAATTGCTAGCCCCTTGACTAGAAATCTTGCAAGATGGAAATCATCTTTTGGAAGAGTGACAATAGAGTAACCCTGATTTCTAGGAAGGTTCTTGTGTGATTCTAAGAACCCTTAAACTTAGTGATTTTCCTTTCCCTTGAAATGGAAATTTTATAGGAAAAAAAATACTAAAAATTGCATTTTGGGAGTAGAAGTTTCCTCATACAGTTGTAGAGAACAAAATTGTCCAAGGAAGTCATGAAGAATTCCAATACTATAATCCTGAGAATACCTTATGATGGTTAAGAATTGGAACAAGCCTCAACCTTGATGAAAACCCATATTTGAACCACGAAGATCGATAGCCATTGATTTTGTGAAGGAAGACGATCTTAATCGTTGTTCGAAAGGAGAAACCATCAAAGAGTCCAAGTCCTAAATTTGTAATGGAAATCCAATGGTAGGACTCCAATAAATTTTAGGCCATCCATGTATTAGAAGGCGATATGATTAGATATAGGTCGTAGATGTTCAATACCCCACCAACAAGGTTGTCAGAAGGTGAAGAACTGGAAATTTTTAGAAGGAGGAATAGGAAGGACCTATGATGGGGAAGCTTGATGGAGGAGTTTGATGGTGAGAGTGTCCTAGGATGTGAGTATCTTCATTCTATCAGAGGGTATGATGATGTATTTCTAGATGTTGGATATGGAATGTGTTCGCACTAGAGGTCACACCTAGATTGTTGTAGGTGTAATCCTAGTGCCTATCATAATGTAAATAATAAAATCAAGTTTATGGTTGTTGGATTAGTAATAAATATAAGGAAAAAGTGTAGAAAACTGTCTCCAGAGGCATTCCATTGGGAATTTAGTCATAACATCCTATAGATTGAAGGCATTTGAGTTGCACATCAGAAAAATATTATATACTATCAAGGTATAAGAATGGAGAGGAAAAAACATAAATAAGAATGTTCACAAAATAGAGATCCTCTCTATTTAATGGACTGAATAATACTTGAAAAAACCAATAATTAAAAGGAAATCATTGCAAATCCTTTGCAGCTCACGAATCTTCTAATCACATGCCACCATGATCTTCATAGTTTGCAATTTTATTCAAGTGAGATGAAGGAGAAATAAAGAAAACAAAAAAATGATGATAAGACAACTCTCATGAATCCTCAATGGAATAAATGTATTAACAATAACATTCCCTTAGGCTTACAGTCACACATAGATAAACTGCGCCATTTGACTCTCTCCTCTCTTGGATCATGAATCCAACCCCTTCCTTCTCAAAATCCCTTTAATTTATATTGAATGATATCTATATACCATAAGGAGGTAGAAACCAAGAAGATACATAGGATCCTCCCCCATTTAGGAGTCTTGTTACAAAAGATTCCAACAAAAACCTAACAAATTCCTATTTTCCATGATCGTTCCTATTGTGATAAATGCCTCTTGAAACATGTCATGATGCCTGATTTGGAGATGGAAAACATGTCACTCATGTCCAAATAACTCTTAGGAGACCATTCAAACCTTCCCTAATAGTTGGAAGCCTTCCCATAGCTTGAATTCGTCAAACTGTTAGAGTTTGCAGCGTGTGTGACAACATGCGCTGCGAACTTTCCTGTATGTGATGTTTTTACCTTTTCTCAAAAAAAATGAACTCGGTCGGGAGGATTTTTTATCTGAAAGTTAAAAACATCATGTTCTTTCTCCAAACCAAATTTCAGGCAAACCCAGATGGGAATTCAAAAGTTATGATCAAAACATTCCTCTGTTGTGTGCTAATTTCTTATAAACTGTCATAATTACCAGTTCGCATCATCGGTGTTGTGAATTTTCCTCTAGCAACTTGTTTCACTTTACCAAAGTTTTAATCATCCAAAAACTTATATCAAGTATCAATAAGTGTTTTAAGCCTTATGATGGTAATAATATGATTAAAATACAACACCCAAATAATAATCATGGTTTACAACTCATAGTCATCACCCAAAAATTCATTAAAATGCATAAAAATAACTTAACAACATTTGCAACTTTAATCCTACTTCAAAAAATGATCAACCATGCATTGTAAATGGATAGGGTTAAGAATTCACTCATTTAAGGATGAATTTGAAAGGATGCAAAAGGTGAAAGTTTCAATAGTCCTAGAACAAAGGGTTCACAACACAGTTCACATGGCCAACAAATATATCAGTAAAAGGACCTCCTCTCAATCTTCAAATATCATGATAAACCTTATTAAGTATCCAACAGAATTGATCTTGATGCAGATAATCAGGGATTTGAACACACATGTCTGCAGACTATTCAACCTCCAACACTCTCCTTCAGTCAGTTTGTAGCACATGGCTTAAACACAATTTGCACACTTGGAGGAAGCTATTAGAAACTTTATGACATAATCCATGAGAATTATTTTATAATACAAGCTCTAAAAACAATAATATATTCTTTGACACGATCCTTAAATGCAATTATAACCATTGAATTCATGAGATACTTATGAATACATTATGAACTCTCCTGTGAGTTGGCATCACATACACCTGTTTTTAACTTGACATTTAAATAGATAGATGATGACAAAGGGAACTTTTTGTAAAACTGAAGGTGTGACATGTCAAGGTAAAAATTTAAAAATCAAAGTTGTGACTCATTTTGACCCCTAAAATTCTATGTGCTAACATCTGGCTTCATAGGCGATGGCATGCTCCATCTGAGCTTCCAAGAACATGCATTTCCAATGCCTTATCCATACCATCTCTGCAATATGTACTCTATCTATGCCTTGAGAGAAGCTCTGATCAATTACTGAAAACCGAAAAACACTCACTGCAAACCAAATGCAAACTAAAGGTTTCATTCAAATTTAAAACCAAATGCTTGCATGGAAAACTTATTTATATATATTCCTACTCCTAACTGCTGAAAAATTGAACCTTCAAATATATACAAATTTCCTCAGTAACCATACAAATAACTTTGTGACTGAATGAGATTCATCCTCATCTCGACAACTGAACACTAAGTAACAATAGAGACATAATGACAACCACAGATACTTCCTTGAAAAATCATACTTACAAGCTAGGAACTTTTTTCTTATAATGACAACAACTGAAAATCTATTGTTGCAAAATATCTCCATATAGATAGCAATAGGATCTTGAAATCCATACAAAAATTGTTGTGACAACTCATCAATGAATTCATCCTTGGTTGATTCAAGCATGGGCTGTGTTGAAAACTGTTTCAATATATTTCCAGTCTTTTCACCAATTTCCAGTGGATATGGGTGAATATGAAATGGGATCTCAAGATCTATAGTTGGGACTAGCTGATTTTTACATTTGTAATAATCAAGCTGAAAATGAGAGCTATCAACAAGTAGTGTATTAGAGACATGTCTATCTACTTTTAGTCCATTTTCTTATGAAGTCATATCATAATGAATATCATTCAAAACCTCTTGATCACCATGAAAAGTAATTTCTTCTATGGAAAATGCTTCATCACAAGTGTGATTTTTGTGACAAGCAAAGTCTTTACAATGTAAAGAAAACTCATCACAACATTTTTCATAAAGACGTTCAGCAGAAAAATACTCCTTACAAAACAAATTAAAAGAAGCATGAAAACATGTCAAAGAGTTGATACTGGCAATTGGAAGGTATCGGCACCAGTCACGAGCTATTCCCTCTAATGAGTACCTGAAAAGATTTATTTGAACATATTTGTGCACGATTTTAATTCGATGAATAAAATCATGGAAATCTAGCAAGTGTTCAACTGGTACTTCCCAATATTATCCTCTAAATATGGGAAGGAAACCTTCCCATTCATCTCTACTAGGCACTGGATTTGAAAAACTAACTATCTTTGAAAAATCATAGAAAGCATACCTCTGAGCTAGGATATTGTCCATTTCAAGACAATGGAGTCTCCAATATATATATATTAATAGTGGAGTCACCATGGTGAAATATAAGAAGTATAAAAGTGTCTAGCTTCAGTTCACCATCCAAACCTAGATCTAATCATCATATTTCACCCATGAAAGGTGTCTTCATTGTCGTCCCAGAAAACGACGCTAAAAATGTTAGCACTAGAGGTCAAACCTATATTATTGTAGGTGTAATCCTAGTGCCCATAGTAATGAAAATAATAAAATAAATTTTACATTTGGTGGATCAATAGTAAAAATAAAGAAAAAGGGAAGCAAACTGTATGCAGAGGCATTCCATTGGGCATGGAGTCATAACATTCTGCAGATTGAAGGCATTTGAGATACACATCAGAAAAATATTATATATTATCAAGGTAGAAGAATGGAGAGGAAAAAACATAAATAAGAATATTCACAAAACAAATATCCTCTCTGTCGAATGGACTAAAGAATACTTGAACAAAACAATAATTAAAAGGAAATCACTTCAAATCCTTTGCAACTCATGAATCCCCTAATCACATGCCACCATGATCTTCATAGTTTACAATTTTATTCAAGTGATATGAAGGATAAATACAAATAAATAAAACATGCTGATAAGAAAACTCTCATGAATCCTCAATGGAAGAAATGTATTAACAATAACATGCCCTCAGGCTTACGGTCACACATAGATAAACTGCCCTTGCACCTCTCTCCTCTCTTGGATCATGAATCCAACCACTTCCTTCTCAAAATACCTTTCATTTATAGTGAATTATCTCTATATACCCTAAGGAGGTCGATACCCAGGAGATACATAAGATCCTCCTCCATTTATGAGTCTTGTTACAAAAGATTCCAACAAAAACCTAACAAATTCCTATTTTCCAGGATCTTGCCTATTGTGATAAATGCCTCTTGAAACATGTCTTGATGCTTGATTTGTAGATGTAGCATATGTCCCTCATGTCCAAATAACTCTTAGGAGACCATTCAAACCTTCCCTAACAACTGATAACCTTCCCATAGCTTGAATTCGTCAAACTATTAGACTTCGCAGCACCTGTGACAACATGCGCTGTGAACTATCCTGTAGGTGATGTTTCTATATTTTCTCAAACAATACGAATTGGGTCGGGCTGATTTATTTTCATTAATTCAAAAACACCATGTTCTTCCCCCACACCAAATTTCAGGAGAACCTAGATGGGAATTCAAAATTTATGAGAAAAAACAGTCCTCTGTTGTGTGTTAATTTCTTATAAACTGCCATAATTATGAGTTCGCAGCATCGTCACTATGAACTTTCCTCTAGCATCTTGTTTCACTTTACCAAATTTTTTAATCATACAAAAACTTATATCAAGTATCCAGAAGTTTTGTAATCCTTATGATGGTAATAATATAATTAAAATGCAACATACAAATGATAATCATGGTTTACAACTCATAGCCATCACCCAAAAATTTTGTAAAATGCATAAAAATAGGTTAACATTAACAACATTTGCAACTTTAAGATTGCTTCAACAAATGATCAACCGCACATTGTAAATGGATAGGGGTAAGAATTAACTCATTTAAGGATGAATTTGAAAGGATGCAAAAGGTGAAAGCTTCAACAGTCCTAGAACAAAGGGTTCACAACACTGTTCGTAGGGCCAACAAATATGTTAGTAAAAGGACCTCTGCTCAACCTTGAAATAGCATGAGAACCCTTATCAAGTACCCAGTAGAATTGAGAATGATGCAGATAATTGGGCATTTTAACACACATGTTTGAAAACTATTCAACCTCCAACACTCACCTTCAGCCAGTTTAGAGCACCAGTTCACAGTGCCTGGCTTAAACACAATTTGCACACTTGGAGGAAGTTGTTATAAACTTTATGACATAATCCATGAGAATTTGTTTAAAATACAAGATCTGAAAAAAACAAGATCTTCTTTGACATGATCCTTAAATGAAATGATAACCAGTGAATGTGTGAGATACTTCTGAATAGGCTAAAAATTCTTCCGTGAGTTGTCATCACATACAATTGTCTTTAACTTTACATTTAAACAAATAGATGATGACAAAGTGAACTTTGTTACAATTGGAGGTGTCACATGTCAAGGTAAAAATGTAAAAATCAAAGATGTGACTCACTTTGACCCCTACAATTCTATGTTCTAATAGAATGGTTTGATCCATCAAGGAAGACTTAGGAGAAGAGAGGTGTCAGTTAACTATCATGCAGTTATAGGACCGAGAATAAATCTTAACCATCAGATGAGATGCACCAATGACCGTGGATCCATCAGAAAATTCTCATCGGAGATAGTTGATCAGAATGATCTATGAGTAGTCGAAGTTGATGCACTCTGGTAGTAAAGGGCCCCACCTATTCACATGAAAAATAGGTAATGAGAAGGGAGATAATCGCTGAGAATATTGAGTTGCCAATATGATCAGGACCATCGATTTCCATCCCTGAGGATCGAGTGATTGATAAGAATGATTCATTAGAGAGGTGTCATCAAGATGGGAATGTGAGTAGAGTAATATGATATTCAGATGAGAACAAATCTCGATTCACTACCAAACCTTGATCTGGTTCTGCAGAATGAAGTCTAACAATATGATCATGAAATATTGGATTTATGATATCTGTAATGAACCCCTTCAGGTATTTCGTCAAGCGTTGGGTGTTTAATGAGTAATATTTAACATAGTAACTGTATATGTAATCAAATTTCTCACATATATCATTACTAATAGGATTTTAGAAGGATCGAACCCGAGTCCTTAGGATAATATAATGATAAATTGGACGTCCCGCTAGCGTAAACAAATTTCAAACTCTAGGCTTGAATGGTTCACTAAGACCACATGGATGATTAAGATTTTTTTTTTTCCAGGAGTGCATGTTTAAATTTTTTATGTGATGACGAATGATGTTTCATTGTTTCCATACGTAGAGCGTACTAAAAAGGAAGTAGAGGTGAATGGTGCAGTATAGCATTGAAGACACCTCACAGTTAAAATATGAAGAATTTGATCGTCGGAGAGCTACAGAAACGCCTCTAGATCTAGTAGGTGCTGTCAAAAGTCTAAAATCAAACAATTAGAGGATCATGAGAGCTCATGATGAGGAGGAAGAGATAAATGAAGTACTCCTTTAGAGTTTGTCAGAAAATTAGAAGTATCTACGCTAATATCCAATCACTGGTAATGTAGAGCTACAATAGTTAGAGAGATTGAAAACCCCTTTGGATTCCCAGAAGCATGGACTGTCTCATATCAATGTAGGAAATATTTCTTCCAAGAATAAGCATTAGGATGCAAACAAAATTAGAGCTAGTGGAAGTATTTTCATAGAGTCTTATAGTGGGAAGGACACTACTAAGAAACTATCCAACAATAAGATGGGATCAAGTGTTCCCAGGAAGAAGAAAAATAAGATAAACTCACAGAGTTCTCTTATGGAATAATTTAAGAAGGATAAGTCACCTATCTTTCATGGATAATTAAGAGAGGAGAAGAAGACAACGTTTGGATGTTGGGACTAGGAAAGTATTTTCTAGTACATAACTACTTGGAAAAAAACAAAGAAAATATAGCCATATTTAATATAAATGGTGGAGCTTCCATATGGTGGGAGGACCTCAAGGAAGTCAAAGTATTTAAGGAGATTAATATGACCTCGAAACAATTTGAGAATTATTTCATAAAACCTACTTGTCATAGAAATAATTTGATAGTAAAATCAAAGAATTCCATGAACATAATTGGGGCAACTTATCATGGATGTGTATGCTGAGAGATTCCTATAGTTGTTGAGGTATTTTCCCTAACTCAAGGATGAGAAGGCATGGATACACAATTTTTTTAGTGGGTTTCCACATTCCAACTAGGACAAAATTGAATTTGATGATCCTAATACCTTAGAGGATATAACTAGGAAGGATAAATGTTCTTATGATCAATCCAAGCATGGTAACAAGCCTTCTTGGGATTGAAAGAGAAAAAATAAGATCATATTTATAAATAAGGGACTCAAATTTTCCCCATAAAACAATCTGAAGAAAGGTGCTCATTTCGGTCAAGAGAGTAGGAATGTGCACCAATAGAATTTTCCATCTCAGAGTGGAAATAGGCTACAAGAGAAGGAAAGAGAAAGACTAGAGGAGATAAAGAAAATACTTCTAAAGTGTTGGGGTTGTGGAGAAGCACATATGTTAATATATTTTCCTCACATGAAACATGATATCAAAAGGTTTTATCATATTTTGGAAGCTACTATGGTCAATGATGTGGCTAGAAGTGTGCCTAAGATATACACAACTTTGGAAAATTGGGAAACAAACCACCAAAATTCTATAGTGGAGCTCAAAGGTATAATTTCCATGCAACCCATTTCTATTTTGATTGACCATGGATCCAATATTAATTATGTATCTCCTTAAATTATTGAATCATGTGTCTTACAGAGAAATAAACATGCAAAGGCATGGTTGGTTTAGTTGGCCTCATTGACTAAGAGAAACGTTGCAAAGGTAATATAGGCTTGTCCATTTGAAATGAGTGGATTGCATATTCAAGTAGCATTGAATATCCTACCCCTAGTATCATATGATGTGATACTAGGCATGGAATGTTTAGTAGTTCAAAAATAAAATTTGAACTCCTATGAAAAAAAATTCAAGTGTGAAGATGTTGAAGGTAACATGAGGGTGTTGCAAGGAATTCGGAAGCCAGTTTTATTTAGGTAGATATAAACATTGTATCATAAGAAGTTTAGTTGCAAAGAGTGTCCCTTGTATTCCATAGAAGTTATCAACACCACAAAATGAAAAGAGTTAAGGGTTGAAGATCACCTAGTGTTGTAGGAGTTTAAGGATCTATTTCTAGAGAAGGTACCTGGACTTCATCCTATGAGAGATCTTGATTTTTCAATAGACATTGTGTCGAGAGTGGTACCAACATTACTAAGTACCCTACATGATGAACACACTGAAGTTGGTACATTTGAAGTTTCAGTCGTGTGTATCTCAAGTGTATCCCCCTGGGGAGCACCCACATTTCTTTTTAAGAAAAAGGATGGTACATTATAGTTGTGCATTGATTACTGATAGTTAAACAATATGAACATCAATAATAAGTATCCATTACCAAGAATCGATGAAATTTTTTATCAGCTTAGAGGAGCTACAATTTTCTTTAAGATTGACTTGAGATTTGGATATCACCAAGTTAGGATTAAGGATGAAGAAATTCAAAAGAAAACCTTTAGAATAAGATATGGACACTATGATTTCATGGTAGTGTCATTTGGGATTACCAATGCACTGACTACATTCATGTACTTAATGAATAATTTTCTTAGGAAGTATTTGGATAAGTTTGTATTAGTGTTTGTTGATGATATTCTAGTGCATTCCAAGACAGAGGAAATGCACAAAAATAATATTAAGAGAGTGTTACAGGTGCTGAGAGATCACCAAATATATGCCAAGTTCAACAAGTGTGAATACTTTCATAAGGAGATCCAATATTTGGGCCACATAATATCAATAGAATGAGTGTTAGTAGATCCAAATAAGATAAAGGAAATCATGGATTAGCCTACCCTTGAGAATGTAACAGAGGTAAGATAATTCATGGGATTAGATGGATATTATAGAAGTTTTATTAAGGTATTTTCCAAGATTGGTCATCCCATGACTTCATTACAGAGGAAAGAGAAGAAATTTATATGGTTGAGAGAGTGTGAGGCCAAGTTTCAATAGATGAAGCATCTTTTGACTAATTCCCTTGTCTTGAATATTGCAGACCCTAAGAAAACATTATTGGTTTACATTGATGCTTACAAAAAAGGAATTGGTGGATTTTTGTATGCAAAAAGGGAAAGTGATCAATTAAGAGTCACAAAATATAAATGATCATGAGTAGTGTTATGTCACCCACGATTTGGATCTTGCAACAATAATGCACACATTGAATATGTGGTGACATTACTTACTTGGAAGAAGATTTTTCTTGATGACAGACTATTATGGTCTAAATGATTTATTTTCTCAGGCACAATTGAGTTCTAGATAGGCTATATGTATGGCTCTGATTAGTGTGTTTGATTTTGAAATAAAACATAGAAAGGGAAAGGAAAATAGAGTGGCATATTCAGTCAGCCGAAGTGTGTAGAAAATACACTTATCCACAATAGGTATAGGTGAGAGTGAAATTAATCATAAAATTATAATTTTCAATCAGGTAAGAGAGGAATTGTATCAAGAACCCATAGAGAAAAATTATGAAGGGTATCAACTTGCAGTTCATGAATTAATGATGTACAACCACATATTTTATGTGCTTGATTTAGTAGACCAAAAACATATGATCATGGATGAATTTCTTAGGATACCTTATGTTGGTCATCCTGAATCATAAAATGACAATAGTAATAAGGCAGTCCTATTACTGGCCAATAATTAGGTAAGACATTGTTAAGTATATTGACACATGTTTGGAGTGTCAACAAGTCAATGTTGAACACAATAATCTTGCATGATTATTGCAGTCGTTGCCAATTCTAGAATGGAAATGGGAGATAATATCCATGGATTTTATTTTAGGTTTTCCAAGGACAACTAGAAAACATGATTCCATCATGGTATTAGTTGATAATTTTAGCAAGCAATCTCACTTTGTTCCCATTAAATCTACTTTTAAGGCTATAGATATTGCAAACATTTTTATGAAGGAAATTTTTTGATTACTTGGTCTACCCAAGACCATAATTTCAGATAGAGATATGACGTTCACTTCAAACTTTTATAAGGTCTTGTTTGCAGCATTGGGAATGTAGTTTGTATTTAGCATGCCCTACCATCCTCAAATATATGGATCGACTAAAATAGTGAATAGAGAATTGGAATAAATGTTGAGGATGCATGGCATGCATCAACCCAAACAATGGGAAGAATCTCTACCCTTGCTAGAATTTTCCTATAAAAATGGTTATTAGGAATCATTGAAGATGACTCCATCTGAGGATCTATATGGAAGAAAGTTTAGAGTCACAAATAGTTAGGAAAATGCACTAGAACATATCACAATTGGACCATAATTTATGAAGGAAATGGATGAGGAAAATATCAGTATAAGGAAGAATTTGAAGGTAGCCTGCGATAGGAAAAAGAGTTATATAAATAGGAAGAGAAATCATAAAGAATTTATGGTGGGAGATCATGTGTATTTCAGGGTAAATCCCAAAAGGATATCCCTAAGGATGGGGACTTGTGCTAAGTTATCACCCTACTATTGTGGACCATTTGAAATCCTAGAAAGAATGGGACCAATAGAGCATACAAACTTTCCCTTCCACCTACTATTAAATCTCAAGATGCATTCCATGTATCTTTGGTAAGAAGTATGTTCATGTTTATAATAATGTTATTGATAGGAATGCCATAGAGGTGTAACTAAAGGGAGAATTACATCCCAAACCTCAACACATCAAGGATAGGAGATAAACGTTGCTCTAGAATCGAGTGTTCGTATAGGTCAAGGTGTAATGGAAGAACTTTGGAGAAGATGAGGCTACTTGGGAACTGGAAAATGCCATGAGAATGGCATACCCATTTTCGTTTCATGTATAAATTTGTATATATATTTTATAAATGGTGTTTTTAACACCGAGGATGGTGTTTATTTAAGGGGGAGGGAAATGTAACACCCTATTTGTCCCCATGACTTCAATTGTGCTAATACTTCGTGTATTGTGAATTATGAAGCATGCAATTATGTTTACAGTTAATAAAAAAACACACAACAAACATTTGATTGGAAAGGAATACTTGAGTACTCACCATGATACCACAAGTGGGACCGGTGAGGTTGAATTGGGAAGCTTCAATGAATAAAATAGGAAGCTTTCTCAGCAATCCAACCTACACCTATAAGAATTAAATATACAACACCTTCCAACATACCTAGACTACATAGAACTACATCATCTATTAATGGTGATTGGGATTGGGTGGATGACCGATGATACCTTTGTTGGGCTCTTTGTTTTTGGAAATGTTGAAGTTTTGGGAAAAGAACCACGTGTTAGTTGGAAAACCAATGGAAACCACAAGAAATACTGAGATCTAGATGAATAAGCAACGGAAAAGGACAAGAGAATTTAGAGCTAGAAGGAAAAAGATGAAAACATAGCAGAGGATACAACACCTAAAGTAGCATAAAGAATCTAAGAAGTGGTTAAGCGAATAGTATAAATATGGGAGCTATGTAATGGGAAAGGGATTGGTCATATTTTTCATTGTTATTATTGTTTTTGAGTAGGATATATTATATTGGTAGATCATATTTTGGTGTTGCGCTCTGGCTCTCTAAGTATTGTCTTGCTAATGTAAAGGTCTTTGTCAATAGTCGTGTTTCCTTTGCAACACAATATTGAGTATGTAATGGGTTATGTGAAGTCATATCTTTCTATGCAAGATCTTGTATTCAAGATCTATGATGTATGATGATTTTGGAACATTGGAGCTACTAATATAAATATGTTCTTGGGCCCTAAAATTTCTTGTTGTGATGATTTAATATGAGGTGTATGAATCTTTGTTTATGTCATGTAGTTACTTTTTTCTTTTCTCGTTAAGTATTTGATCATTTCTTATGGATATCTTTGCGATTTGCTACATGTCCCTAATTAATGTTACGGTAAATTTGATGTTGCATTCTTTATGACTCTCATCATCCAAGTCTTGGATATGCCTTGGGTGTGACTTATTTCCCTTGCAAAAGGATGAATATGTTGTCATTGCTAGACTACAACAATTCCTTTTGTTGGAAACCTTAGAGAACCCTGGTCTCAACCTTGTGCCACAAAATGGTGTCATTTCCAGGACCAATATTTAAAAGGAGTTTATAGAGGATACCTCACCATATTCGTAACATCCCTGACCACCCAAGTTGGTCCATGCTACTCAAAAGAATGATCTGATACCATATTGTAACATCCCCAACATCCAACTGGGATATGCCACATAAAAAAAATTCGAGTTGTATGCAAATTAAAACATATACACACAAAAGATCTTGTGAAACTTTATATATAAAAACTTAAAACAGACAAATACATTTTGTAATGCACAGATTCATATGGAAATAATAATAAACATATACATGCATCATAGAAAGGCATTACTCATAAATATAAAATAAGGTATAAACCACACACAAGAAAAACCCATAAAAATAAATGCATATATAATAATGCAACATGTAATTTAACACAAAATGGACACTTATCTTGGTGAAAATATCACCAACTATGTGCAGACCTTCCATGAACCTCCCAGCCTTAGACCACACTTCTCATCACTCTCATGAGTGGGTCACCCCCGAGCTCGGACTAAACTCCACCTGGGTAAAGGGATTTCCTAACCAGGATGATGTATCTTAGACAACGAGAAAGACTTCATCACAGGTGCCACTCAAAATAACAGCCTATAGTCCCTCATTTCCCACTTGCATGTCCCACCCCAAGAAGTGTTCCCCTTATCTTCTCAACAGTCCCTCGGCTTCCCCACTTCCTCTATGGGGCTTCAACAATAGGATGAACATGAATTCTCATAGTCGCGTAGTTGTAGTTTAGACCCTTCAGGTAATCAATTCTCATCAATTCTCTCACCTAGAAATAAATTTTTCACTGTCTTGACAACCCGCCTCTTCAGCATCCCACGGGCCTAAAGACCTGCTTCTCCATTCCAGTTGCCAAGATAACTAGGCACAGATACAGGTATAGGTATAGATACAAATACAATCATAGGAAGGTACAAAGTACAACTCAATGAGTGAGTGAATTATGATGGAATGATTGAATGGGAAAATTAACTAAGTCCAAACTATATGTATGCATGTTCCCAAATTGACACTTGTCATGTTAGGAGCTACTTTGGTCTGCTTGCCCCCATCTTTGTAACTTAGGATAAAATAATTATCCAATCTTTATACTTTAAGGAATATTAATATAATATTCCCTTTTGTATTAATCTCCCTAGCTTAGCCCTTCTCCTTAACTTTTAGCCCCACCCCTTTCCCAAACTATTGGTGGTTAGTCCCCCATACTCTTTTATCATGGTCAGTCTACACACAATGATGTATTTTATATTAATGATAAGACATATACAAAAATAGGCTCACTGGCCTTTAGCATCTAGGCTCCCTATCCTAATTCAACACATAAGCCTCCTAGATTATAATAACTAGCTCCTAGCCTATAAAACACAACATATACACAAAGGATCCTTGGCCTAAAAATTGCCTGCATTTAAGTTTTTTGCGCATGGTATCCTGGAATGTGTGCACTTCATCATTTTAATGTGTAGTACCTATGCGCACTATACCATGGAAGGTGTTATAACACTAAGTTGCCTTGGGTTTTTAGCCTTTAGTTTTATCTTTTCTTAAGCCTTAGATTTTAATTTTTTAATTTGACCTTTTTAAAAGTGTGTTTGTTAGGATCCCCTTGAAAAATAAAGTATTGAGTCATGCCTTTTGTTTTAATTCTCATTCAAATTTGGACTTAGAACCATTTTTCTTCATGATTTATCTTTGATCCCCTCATGACTTGCCACTAGGAATGTTTTGTTCATGACTTAACCCCTCTCATGACTTGCCACTAGGAACGTTTTGTTCTTGACTTAACCCCCCTCATGAGTTGTCACTAGGATCAATTCATTCCACAAATAGTTTGATTTGACAGGCCATTTTCCTCACTCATGCCCTCGTAGCCCTACTTTGTTGTCCTTTGCTTACCTGTCCAATCATTTTTTGAAATGAAGCATTGCCCACACATTAGGAGTTTTCGTAGCACCTTTCCTATTCATCATTTTCCATCATGATTTATGATTACAATGCTGATGTTATCTTCCTTCTTTTCAGGGCTAGGAGTTGGTTAAAAGATGCTTTCAAGATCTCATATTTATGAGCTCTGATAATGGTTTGTAATTTTTTAAAAACTCAAGATTGTTGCATTGTGCAAACTCCCAGTTCTGACCAGTCAACAGAAGTGCTATCAGATCTGATGTTGAGGTAGATTTGGAGGCCGAGATGCTCATGAATTCTTCCTAAAATCTTGCATAGGTTTTCAAAACTATTTTATTCCACAGGTATTCCGTGTTTTCCTCCTCTGTACATAAATTTCAAGGAGAAATAATGCTCAGAATTTTGGTTATCGCGCTCACATAACTAAAGTAGATTTTTCCTCAAGCCATCCTATGATTTCCTCCCCTCCTTTCAAAACTGTATTTCTCATTACCTACATATCGAAGTTTGATACATCCGCCCACCATTGCTACTAAGCTCACAACATCCAAGCAAGTCGTATCCTCTGCATGCACAGTGTGCCACTTAAAGGTGCTACTCAACAAAACATTTCTCCCCTGCCTCATCTAACATTTAAATCGGGTTGTTTATACTCGATTTCAAAGGCCAATTACAGGATATCCTCTCATTTTCCAAGTGCGCATACCAGCCTACATCCAAGATTGGGATTTCCACAGCCAGTTTAGCTAGTTAGTAACCTGTCTATTATTAAGGGAAGTTATGTTCTCTTGAGGCTTGACTTTGGTTCCTCTTGGTTATCAATACTCCATAGCCATAAGAAGCTCTTATCCTAAACTATGGAGACTCCTCAAATGAAGAAGTCAGACAAGGGGGGTAAGGTAGTTAGAACTGAACCTATGGATATGCATCTTCTTGAGATAGAGCCCATGGAAAGAGAAGTTTTTCAAAGAGTGGGATGCTTCTCTTTCTTCCAAAATGTGAAAAGAGGTCATCCTGAGGTGACAAGGAAGTTTACCTTACATTTTGGTGGTCTAAAGACCAAGGTAGGGGATTTAGAATTTGAGGTGATTGAGGCCTCTATTTCAGCTGGAACATGAATCCCTATCACAGGTCAGAAATGATTTAAATCCATGCCATTGAATGCAGCCTATGCCAAATATTTCCTTAAGCATGAACATCAAGCTAGTGATTTGTCTAAAGGTGTGCCAAGGAATCAACTAATTGAGCAGTTTGACAAGATATTGAGGATCATTCAGAGATACTTTACATGTGAGGGGAGGTTCAACAGATTATACCAGTACCATATAAGGCTTCTATTGCATTTTACTGGTAAAATTGAAATGAATATTCCTTACTATTTTCTAAGGATCACGGGCAAGATGTCAGACAGGATTCAATACAAGTCTAAGGATGTGGATACTAGCATGTTTCACTCTGGATTGATTAGAATGCTAGTTTCTGAAGAACTAGGTAAGAAAGATATCTCATGCGAACATTTTGTTATTGCTTCTCACTTCAAGTTGGATATAGAAGCCACTCATCAGTCGCAGAAAGCAAGCCCTTTATCATCCACCAGTGCTGCTAAAGAAGGTACTAGAAATAAGAGAAAGGGAAGAGTTCATGTTCAAGATTCATAGGTCATCAAGGAGGTCACAGGAACTGAGGAGGAAGCTTATCATTCCCCACAGAGAGATTTTTCACCCCCTCCTCCGACAAAGTTAGAAGAAGTTACTTCTTCTACTAAACCTACAGTGAATAAAGGGAAGAAGCTACACTTCTTCTCATCTCCTTCAAAAGCTAGCATCAAGGTCAAAAATCCCTTCACAAGAGCATCAGATTCTAAAGAATTTGTTGAAGAACAATCCCTACCAAAAGTCTCTATCCTACAGAAAAAGAAATATAAGGGCCAAGGCATTAGAAAGCCTGTGGAGAAGAAAGAAGAAAACCCTGTGCAGAAGAAGAAAGGTAAGGGAAAAAACATCCAAAATCCTGATGAGATAGACAAGGTAGTTCCTATACATCAGGAAGAGGAAACCATGAAAAAACTTGTTGATATTGTTCACGTCACTAGTCCACCTGACAACCAGACATTCAAAATATTAATCAGGAAACTTAGAGATGATAGGAATGAGGTGGATCAGTTGAAAGCAGAAGCCATGTCTGTCAGGGTTAATATGAAATAGTTCATGGATGGCTACATCCACACTCTTGACCTAGCAAGGTTTGTAGCAAGAAAGGCCTAGCCTCTCCATAAGTATCTCAAAAACCTTTATAGGTAGAACAAAGGATTTCAGTCTTGGAACAGAAAGCTCAAAATAGAGTTGAAACATTTTCAAGATGAAGTGGCTCAAAGGAAATTGCAGGTTTTGGTTGAAGTTGCTATTGAAAAGCAGACACCAGTAGCCAAGGAGAGCATAGCTCCATTGAATCATCCTGTCACTGCTAAAAGGAAGAAGCTTGTTGGGACAAAAAAATATCCTCTTTCTCCAAGAAAGAGTGTTAGGTTAAGTGGCAGTTTAATGAAGTAGCTGGTGAAAGGGGAGCTCCATTTTTTAAGATGGTCCCTTTTTGTGAAGATAAAATATTGGTAAAACACTACCTCTTCCACCTATACAGGCCTCTAGTGCTTACTATTCATATTTTTTGGTTTTTTATAAAGAATTAATCCCTTCGACAGTAATAGTGCAAACATTTCGTAGCGCTATGGCACTGCAGACATTCCGTAGTGCTATGGCGCTACAGAATAGTCTATTTTTGATGTTCCACCAGTGTTCTACCTACCATGTTGTCGAATTGCCTAGATCTAATGGTGTTGATATACCCAAGGTTGCTACCCATTCTGCACATGTACAAGTGAAGGTGTTGCGTATTTTGATGGCGCTACCTAAAGTTTGACAGAACACACATGCAAGCACTACCTAAATTCTCCACTGAATTTCTGGCAGAGACCAAGTTTGCAAAAAGACACACCAGAGTGGCGCTACCAAAATTCTCTACCTAAATTTTCATAAAGAATAAATTCTGCACAGAGCATACGAATATTTCGTGCTACCTATTTTTCTACTTGTCTAGTTTTTAGGTTGCGCTACCGAGTCTCAAGAAATTTGTTGAAGGCACTACAAAGTGCACTACTTTAAGTGCTAACCAAAGATGATACCAACAGATACCAGGAATCTGGGAGGGTCGAGCTAACATCTTTTGGATAGCCAATGATGAAGAGAATTGTAGAAATAACAGCTGGCAGCATGATGAAAACCACACACCACTAAAGGACACATGGAAAACAAGGAGTTGCACATGGAAGGGGGATTAGTTAGTTGAAATATTGGTTGGATTAGTCACCAACACTTTCCCATTTTATAACATAGGTTGTTATTCAAGTTGTTAGATGGAATACATTATTAGATATTTTCATGGGAAGGAGGCCAGCTCACACCTCCAACTGTTGCCTCCCTTTTTGTTATAAATAGATAGATGAAATTTTTTAGTAGGTTCAAATGGTTGAGAAAGGCTCGCTTATACTGTAATATTTTGATGAAGTTACTGTGAACTGGTTATGTAATTGATTTAATACATCTTGGTTAATAGAAATTAGCTTCATTTTCCATCTTATTTTCTTCTGATGCTAAAGTGTTCATGCTTTGAATGATTCACATGAATGGTTGTTGTGATATTATGATGTATGTTTGATTATTATATTATCATGATGTTTCTTTACTGTCCTTAAGTTCTGAACTCAAGAAGATCTTGTGTTAAGAATCTTTCTTCCGTAGGTTGTCTACAGACCTGATGTTTACAGCAACCTCTACATTCCTCTCTCTGAAGTCTTCCCTCTATTCATACTTAATCCTACTTACTAATTGAAGTTAGTCAAGACCTTGATTCCCCATGCATGCTAGCCCTGATTTCTGAGTTGGAACATTATCATCGTGAGTCTTGTCCATTTGAACCCTCAAAACTCTTTTACATTCACA
The DNA here is from genome assembly GCA_032191745.1 of Picea mariana. Taxonomy (NCBI): domain Eukaryota; kingdom Viridiplantae; phylum Streptophyta; class Pinopsida; order Pinales; family Pinaceae; genus Picea; species Picea mariana. Next base: position 116,933 of record JASDQU010101161.1, read on the forward strand.
TATAACCTAATGGGTATTGGGCTTGCCTTCCATGCAATCTGAAGGTTATTCATAGTGCTAACAGAAGGTGCATACCAAAATGATATCAAACAACTCACCAGCTTAAGTACATTTGCATTTACATTTACAATTAGGGTTCGACCTCGGTGTATTACAATATTTATAAAGATGATGTCGATATATGGTGGGAAAGAAGGTGCAACACATTCATATAGCAAGACATCGAGTTGTGGCACAAAATATTTAGGGTTGTGAAAAGTGTTGTCTTCTATTCAGAACCTGTGAGGAAATAATATGAGATCTTTTGGATCAGATTCCCTGAAAAGGTAATTCAGTGGTTAGGATGAAATAAGCACCATAATATAAATATCAAGTTAAAAGAAGATATAATTGAACCGTTGAGGGTTTAGCTTCTTTTCAATGGTTAGATCACCATATCTCTCATGTTGTGTACTTTTGGGTTTAGGTTACATTGCAAGGATATATTATTGAGTTCATTGCAAACAACCACCAATCATTTTCAAATGAAGAATTTGTATTCAAAGATAGAGCCATAAGAAGAATGTTCTGGGAAATCTCTCTTTGGATCAATGTTTTTCTAGTAGAAGAAGGGATGCTACTTTTTCCTTCAATCGATATGGCAGTGTGAACCCCTGCACTTAGGGGAAGGTGATTTGTGGGAGGGTTCATGAGTTATCATAAACAAGGGGTTTCTAGAGATAGGGGGTGATGAGAGAAGAATGAAAGAGATGAACAAGAATTGAGGAGGGTTGTGGTTGTTGAAATGAGGTGGAAGAACAATATAAGAAAGGTAATTAGGAGACCTGATCAATCGCAAAAGGAGATGAGTTGTCATGGTAGTCAAAAAAAAGATTTAGAGAAGTTGAGAGAGTTGTTGAAATGTGGAAGGGTCACTAGTTGATGGTTAAAGTAGATATTTGGTGAGAGAGGTGAAGGTTATGAAGGAGGCATACACAAGAAGGAATTATTTAAGAATGAGTGTAAATGTCTATTTTTGTAATCCTTTAGTCTGTGGAACCAAGTTTTAAGCCAAACCCACGCCAACCAAGAGTCATTGGAGACCCACTTGCTTAGATAAAGCCCTTAGGAAGATCACATAAGGTTGTTGATATTTGGTTAAAACCATTTCCATACATATTGGACAATGAATATATCGCTGGGAAGTTGCGAAATACAATCAAAGTAGCCTTGAGAGCTGAAGGAAACCAAGAAGAGTCTATCAATGCTAACCTTCTAGAAAGGAATTCAAGTAGGATACATAGAAGAAAGAGGATAAATGGAAGAAAATTCATGTTGAATACTCAAGTTGATGATTATTATATTAGGTATGTTATGTTGGACTTGCGATCTAATGCTAATATATTTCCAAAGAAGACTTGCGAAGCGATGGGAAAACCCAAGCTAGTATATTCTCCAATACAGTTGCGGATGATGAATCAATACTGCATTTACCCAATAAGAAGGATGAAAAATGTCGAGGTGTATTTGGTTGGTTTCAAAACAATGGTGGACTTTGAGGTGACTAAAATAATGTGGGGGGGAATCCGTACCCAACTCTATTATGCATTAATAAGGCATATGAGTACTATGCTATACTAGATTTTAATAAATAAACTATGACCTTTAAATCCGATGGAATGAAAGTGACTCATCCTGTATACCCATATCAAGGCCCAAGGTACACTGACCCGACAGATGAGAATTTGGAGAAGGATGTTTTGGATCAATTGTACACTATAATTGGAGGAAAACGAGTAGTTTACATTAATCCCATTGTAGATGGATCCATAAGTTGGTGAAGCATTCAGTATGTAGACAAATATTCTGAAGTATCTTTTGATAATTGGAAAGAAGGAAGGTATGAAAATTTCTCGAGGTGTTCACAACTGTCAGGCGAGTAAGATGGATTGGAGATTAGATAGGTAATTATCCAATCTATTATGGAACCTTGTATCTACACAATTTTCCCATTGATATGGAGGAGACATTTTCAGTATAATAGATAGCTTACGCACTTGACATAGCTTTGAGGTTGTCCCCATCTAGGTGGTGTACCAATAATAAAGAAAATCTTTCTTCTTGTGTTTTATTGGGTAAATTGGTGAATTTGGACATAGACTAATCCCCCTAGATCCATCTATATATAGAAAAAAACACGACAGGACATTGTGCTTTACCTAGGCTCTAATCATCAAATTTACTACCGAACAAAAGATGATAAACATACCTTTAAATGTCACTTCCTTATGTCTTTGTTGTTCCTGTTTCGCTAAGGTGCTCTTGTGATACTAATCCTGTAGTGAGACACAAACCAACCAAAGTGAAAGAAGAGAGAATATATTCAATGACAACCTATTCATATGATCAAGGAATCATGCAATAAAATAAAGATAATTCTATGGGAAATAAACATGCCACTGTATTATATTAATAATAGGAAGAGAGATTACAACTAGATGCCTTGATGTCATAAGGTTCCTTCCAACAGTTCCTTTCTTCCCACACACATATTGCTCCAATGGATCCTAAGATTGTGGATCTGATAGCTACTCACAAACTATCTTGACAAAGCAAAGCTCAAAGCCAACATAAATTTCCCAAGCTCCATTCAACTCAGTCAAGCCAACTTTCTCCATGAGAGCTCCTCTCCTTTTATAAGCTGAAGAGGATAAGGTGAGGAGGTTAGGATGATCCCACTAAATCATGAAAGTGATTAAGATCCAAAACATTCGAAGGCCACCTCACCATAGAATCTTATCCTTCTAGAAGCATCGAGAAAATGCTCATTTTTTCCACATATGAAGGCCATCGTGACCTGGCTATAGTGAAGCCTATAAAAATTATGCACCCTAGATATAGTGCATCCTATGGAAATCAGGCATTTCCGCACCCTAGCTATGGTGCAGCCCACAGAAATCCTCCAAAATAGGGTTTTTACAGAGGAAAACACAACTTCTTCTCTCAAGGAAAGTTCTTCTCCCTTCTTTCTTCAGGAATTCAGGCCACTGACGTATCTGAAGGAAATAGATAGGTTTACATCATTAATGATCATGAGAATGAAGAAAATAATGTGTGACAAAGATCCCCCCAAAGTATGAATTTAGAACAAAGTGATAGCTAAAATACTTTGTCGAGTGTGTGTAGGGAACAAGGAACACATTAGTCGTAAACCTGTCAACAAACAAAGAAACACGATACAGTAATATATCATCACTGAGGTAGGAATTACCATACTAAGAATACAAATGACTCAAAGCATAAATGTTGACATGCGAAGATCCATGTCAAATAAGACAGGTCATGGCCACCAAACATACACTGTGGATCGATGCCATTATGACTCAAATCTAAACATAGACACCAAAAATACATTATGGATCTATGTGTTAAAGACTCAAATTTGAACATAGACATGATACATACAATGTGGATCTATGCAACAGTACAAATTGAATATAATCCAACACAACCTGAATCTGTGAAAAAGATCCAGGGTCTTCATCTCCACCACTCTATAGTACGAATCTAACCATGTGAATACATGTGCTGAAGTCAAACATGGTAGAAACCAGTTGATTATTGATCAATGATGAGAACCATTAACAAGTGCAAGATCCATGTGAAGATCCATGTCAAATAAGACATTTCATGGCCACCAAACATACACTGTGGATCGATGCCATTATGACTCAAATATGAACATAGCCACCAAAAATACATTGTGGATGTATGTGTTAAAGACTCAAATTTGAACATAGACATGAGACATACAATGTGGATCTATGCAACAGTACAAATTGAATATAATCCAACGCAACCTGAATCTGTGAAAAAGATCCAGGGTCTTCGTCTCCACCACTCTATAGTACGAATCTAACCATGTGAATACATGTGCTGAAGTCAAACATGGTAGAAACTAGTTGATTATCGATCAATAATGAGAACCATTAACAAGTGCAAGGGAAATCACCATTAATGTCAATGACTCACAAGGTACTCTAGTACAATCTAACAAATGAGAAATAATGAGTTGAAGTCGAACACTCGGCAGAATCTCATGAACAAGGGTCAATAATGAAAACCCATTTTTGAAAGTGAGGAAACTTGTCATTGAGGCATGCAAGTTCCAAGGTACCAATTGGTTTCTAAGTCTGATTCCTGGATAATGAGTTGAATTTGACAGGAAAAGACTCGTCACAGGAGGGCCTTAATGTATCCTCCATCAATGACATGAAATAGGTAAAAAGATTTGATGTAGATCAGAGTAACAAGTGATTCAAGACTGACTCAGGGATGGCCGACACAATAGAAGTCTTAAGGAATGCAGAAATGGCTGACGCAATAAAAGGCTTTTCGGGTTGAACATCTCTTTGAACATATTGACGAAACGAAAACTGTCTTGGAAACCCTAACTCAACAACAGGGATCACAGACCAATTTGTAATCTTATAAAGGAGTATGATCAATAGACAAGGAGATTTTACAACCTATACACAAAGCGAGTGAAAGGGTGTCATGTTCAAAAATGACTCTTCCATGGAATACATGTTTATACACAATTCTTTCCCAATTTTCACCCCACCATTTCTAGCGAGTACCTCTTTATTTTTACGCAAGCTTGAGGAGGATAACATATGCTTGTTTATGTAAGCTCATCCTTCAGACAAGTCCTTCAGAGTATGTTTAACAAACCCTAGAAAGGAGTGGTTTGGTCCCATATGGTCCTTTCGATGTTTGTTTAACGAGTCCAAAGAAAGAAAACTTGGGGGTTTTTCATATTTAGAGAGTCTGAAAAACACTTAAAGAGAAATCTCTCAGTTCCTTTTTCGTAAATTAGTTTAATGAGACCGAAAAAGTGATAAACTATTTCCCATCAAACATTTTCTTCAAATATTTTTATGAGCGTGAAAAGAACAAGGTCGCTCAACAATCTTTTCATGTTT
>JASDQU010101161.1:122592-133136 GCA_032191745.1 Picea mariana
GAAGCAAACATTCATGAGCATAGCATTCAACATACATATATAGAGAACAAACACGATGCCATGAATTTGAATCAAAGTTGTCTATTAATCCAAATATTTGTACATGGATGTTCTTACATAGCTCTCTGCATGCTCTTGCTCTTCCTGCTCAATAATGTTACAATACACAATGAGGGTGTCTATATCCCATTTCCCTCTTGCGCTCTAAAACTGTCTAATCTAGAATTAAATTCTATCTACCTGCATTAACTACCATAAATGCCTTCTACCTACTAAGGACGAGAGAAAATTGCTCAAGGTCCATTTACATTATACAAGTGCGCCTTCATTTAATTATCATATTTAAAGTTGGCGCATCAACTTCAAGGATGTTTCAAAATTTGTGCTGGCGCTTGTCCAGCTGTCTTTCACTTTCGCACTGGCTCGCTTGATGTGTTGGCGATGCTCCTGCATCATACTCCTTGGCTTGAAAAATTTCATGGGCTCCTGTCCATGAGCTCCCGCACGGTCTGTCCATGCTTCTGAATCTCCACTTCATTCTCCCAACTGGCATCTTCAACTGGATGGTCCTTCCACTTGACCAAATAATCAAAGTATTCTTTTCTTCTGGTCTTCTTACCAATTCATTTATCGAGTATGCATTCCATTTGCGGCTTATCTGCAACTGGCATTTGTTTTTTCCATTGAATCATTGGCTTCTCATCTTCTGCTCCTGCTTCCTCAGCCTTATACGGGTACAAATCTGAGATATTGAATATCAGAGAAATTTCGATTCCATCGGGTAATTCAATCTCGTAAGCATTTGCCCCAAATTTCTTCAAGACCTTACATGGCCCAATTTTCTTCATTTTCAGCTTGTTATACGTTCCTCTCGGGAAACTTTCCCTTCTCAAATATGCCAGAATCAAGTCACTAACCTCAAACTGAATTTGTCTTCTGTGTTGATTTTCTCTACGCTTATATTCTTGACTTGAACTCTGTAGTCGCTCCTTCACCTGGCTGTGAAGTTTTTTCATCGCCTCTGTGAAATCTTCTGCACTAGCACTCCTAGTCGTGGTCTGTTCTGAATCTCTCAGTTCATAAATTCCTCTTGGATGCATGCCATAGACAACCTGAAATGGACTCTGCCATGTGCTCCTATTAACAGAGTCATTATAAGAAAACTCTGCCTATGGTAATATGTTGTCCCACTGCTTGTGATGTTCTGTTACCAAGCTTCTCAGCAAGTCTCCCAGACTTCTTTTTACTACTTCCAACTGTCCATTCGTCTGAGGATGATACGCTGAACTAAACAACAAATTATTTCCCATCTTCTTCCATAAGCTCCTCCAAAAATTCCCTATGAACTTTGTATCTCGATCTGAAACTATACTCCTCGGCAAACCATGAAGTCGAATGACCTCTTTGAAAAATAGGTTCGCAATGTGAGTTGTGTCACTGGTTTTCTGACATGGAATGAAGTGTGCCATCTTGGAAAATATATCTACCACCACAAATATTGAATCACAACCTCTTTGTGTTCTTGGCAACCCCAATACAAAATCCATGCTAATTACATCCCACAGCCTTTCTGGTATGGGAAATGGTTGATAAAATCCCGCATTTTGTCTTTTTCTCTTCGAATGATGGCAAATTCTACACCTGTCCATGAATATCTTGACATCTGCTCACATTCCTGGCCAAAAATATGACTCATTCAACTTTGCAAACGTCTTGTCATGACCAAAGTGCCCTGCCAATCCTCCACTGTGTTTCTCCTTTAATAAGTTCTCCCTCATGGAGCATTTTGGAATACACAGTTGATTGCCTTTAAACAATAATCCTTCCTAGATCATATAGTCTGTCCAAGGGCTTCTATCTCTGAGAACTGGATTCTCAGTTGCTTCATACGCTTCTCTGAAATCCTAATCATCTGCGTACATGTTCCTGAGGTCATCAAAACCCAACGTTTTGACTTGGAACTCCTGCAACAGCAAACGCTTCCTGCTCAAAGCATCAGCAACTTTGTTAGCAATACCAGAAATATGTTTAATCATGAATGTGAAATTCTTCATATACTCAACCCATTTGACATGTCTCTGATTCAACTTTTCCTGTTGAGTCACAAACAACAATGCATGATTGTCACTGTACAAGACAAACTCTTTCGAGATCAAGTAATGTCTCCATTTCTTCAATGCCTGTATGATATCATAAAATTCCTTATCATACGTGGAGTATTTCACCTTTGCTTCATTCAAATTCTCGCTAGAATATGCTATCGGCCTGTCTTCCTGACTCAAGACTGCCCTGATTGCAAATCCACTTGCATCACATTTCACCTGAAATGTCTTTCGGAAATACGGCAACACCAAAACTGGTTGTTCTGTAATCTTCCGCTTCAACAGATTAAAACTCTTCTCAGCCTCTTCAGTCCAGTGAAAAGATTTATGTCTTTTCTTCACTATATCCATCATTGCTGTGCTAATTCCACTAAAATTCTTGATGAACTTTCGGTAGAAACTAGCCAATCCATGAAAACTTCTCACCTCAAAAATATTCTTCGGTGATGGCCAATTCTTAATTACTTCCACCTTATCTAGATCCATCCTCAACTCATCTGCAGAAATAACAAATCCCAAGTAAATGAGCTCTGTCTTCATGAATGAGGACTTCTTCATGTTTATCAACAGCTTCTCCTGCTGTAACCTCTTCATCACTGTAGCCAAATGCTTCAGATGTTCTGCCACTGTTTTACTGAAAATCAGTATATCATCTAAATACACAATGACAAATTTTCTGATGAACTCCCTTAGGACTTCGTTCATCAACCTCATGAAGGTACTTGGCGCATCTGTTAAGACAAATGGAATAACAAGCCATTCATACAACCCTTCGTGTTTTTTGAATGCTATCTTCCATTCATCACCTTCTCTCATGCGAATCTGATGATAACCGCTTTTCAAATCAATCTTTGAAAAGTATTTTGCTCCACTCAAGCAATCCATCAGATCATCCATCCTTGGCAATGGAAATCTGTATCTAATGGTTATCTTGTTAATCACCCTCAAGTCAGTACACATCCTCCAACCTCCATCTTTCTTCGGACTGAGTACTGTTGGAACAACACACGGACTCAAGCTTTCCCTGACCAGTCCTTTGTCCAACAAATCCTGGACTTGTCTTTTAACCTCCTCATTCTCTTGCGGCGTCAATCTATACGTGGATTTGTTTGGCAAACTGTCTCCTGGTATGAGATCAATATGATGACTCACACTTCTAATCGGTGGCAACGAATGAGGTAATTCATCCACTACTATATCAACGAACTCTTCCAACAGTTCTTGAATTTCTTCTGATAAATCATCCACTCTTGTGCTGGTCAAAACAATCTTTGGTTTCCTGACCACAAAGAATTGTGGATCCTCCTTCTTCTTAACCTCTATAAGAAGTTCCTTCCCACTCATGAGAAGTACAATATTTCTTACTTCTGGCTTCACCTCCTTATCCTTAATTGGAAGCAACATGTGTGTCCTCCCATTCTTCTCTAGGGTGTATGTGTTCATTCTCCCATCATGAATCACATTCCTATCATATTGCCATGGTCTACCTAGAAATAGATGACAAACATCCATAGGAGTGACATCACATAAGTTCTTGTCATTATATCCTCCTATCTTGAATTCAACTAAACATTGTTTAGTGACAGTTACCTAGTGTCCCTTCTGTAGCCACGAAATTCTGTATGGGCTTGGATAATCAATCGTCTCCAGCTCCAGCTTCTCTACCATCTCTGTAGAAACAATATTATCCGTGCTACCACTGTCTACAATGACCTTGCATACCCTGTCCTTGGTCTTGCAAGTAGTCCTGAAAAGTCTGGTCCTTTGGACTGAACTCTCCACCTCCTTCTTGGGTGTCAAAAAATCTTTTCGCATCATTAGCGATCTTCCGCCTTCAGCGTCTTCTGCCTCAACATCCCACCTCTGTGCTTTGGCGATGTGAGTTTCTCCAATTTCTTTCTTTTTATCTGGACACTTGTAAGACTTGTGCCCATTCTTTCCACATGTGAAGCATGTAATGACTCCACCTCTTCCTCTTCCTCTGCCTCTAGTATGAGGAAAAGTGTTGTTATCAACATAATCTCCTCTCTTCTCAGTATGTTGTCCTCTCTGCTCAGCATATTTCCCATGCTGTAAACTTCCCCCTCTCTCAGTTTGAGTCTGAGGTTTCTTCCAATCTTCCTTGGGCTTCTGATATTTATCTTGGGCAACTGACTTGCCTCTGGACTGACTTCTGCCTCAGCCTCTCTGACTCTGCTTTCGGTTCAGCTTCTCTTCTGCTTTCAGAGCCATCCGATAAGCATAGTCCACTGTTCTGATGGTTACGATGCTCATCTCATCCTGAATGTCATATCTCAAGACATTCATATATCTGGTGACCTTTTCATCATCGCTCTCCCGATGACCTGCCCTGATGTTTAGTTTATAGAATTCCTTAGTGTATTCTTTCACTGTCATCAACTTCTGTCTCATATTCTGCATCCTCCTGAACAGAGTAATTTGATAATCTCTAGGGATGAATTTCCCTTCCATCTTTGCAATCATCCTGTCCCAGCTCTTGATCTTCTGCTTGTCCTTGCAGCGTTTGTCAGCTTGTAGTTCATCCCACCACAATGCTACATGTCCCTTCAATCTTGTGACAACATGCTTGACTTTCTTGTCCTCTTCGATATCTTTATAGTCAAAGTATGTGTCAAGAGCTCTAATCCAGTCTAGAAGCTCCTCCACATCCAAGTTTCCCTCATAAACCGGAATGTACATATTCACTCTTGCACCCATCCTTGCAATAGCTATGATCAAATGTTCGTTTGATGCATCTTCAGCGGCAACTTCCTCTTCATGTTCAGCCTCTATTTCACTTTCGGAAACACTGATATCCCCAGCACTGACTGTACGCCTTTGTGCTGTCTCCATGTCTTCGAGTCTAGCTCGTAGATCACGCATCTCTCTCTCCATGGTTGGATCTGTCATCTACCTGGCTCTTCTTCGCGACATTTCCCTATCCTCTAGATCTGGTGATTGTCTATCTCTTCTCCTTGGTGGCATGGTGAATTCTCTTCTCTACTACATAAATAAAAGAACCTTTATTTGCTCTGATACCAAACTAACGTCGACGCCTTTCCTACACAACCCGCAGGTCGGAAGGTCCACGTCAACACACAAGATCTTCTCATTTACCACATCCCGAAGAACTCCAAATGGTTCTTCTATTTCCCTATCAGGAAATCTACACCCACAACAATCCTCATGGGATACCCCTCTTTACAAATCGAGATATTGGACTTCGCGACTTTGCGAATCCAATGGTCGAGCGCTGGTGTTTCGAATCCTCAAAACTCGATACAAGTCAACGCTGACCTTTTCCCCTCCTTTATCAAGATTTTCCTTATCATGATTTTGGCACTCGCAATGTCAAGAAATTCATCTTACCGACTCCTGAACCCCGATTCACCGAAACCTCGATGCATGCGTGAGTTTTGACCTTTTCAACGGTCCTTCACTCCATCGACATTTCAAAGTTTGCAATATCGTGAATCCTAATGCATATGTTTCGGGACTTCTCGCTGCGAAACCCCAAAATGGTGTGCCACCTATCCACTCACTGACTCCTGTGGCCCCACACTATTCTCTTACCTGTCAAGATATCGCGTTTCATGATTTCATGATTCCTGTTGCAATGTTCATGAAACTTCAACCCACGAAACCCCGATGCACGATTCCACAGGTAAATCTGACGACCCTTATGGTTTGGATCTACGGTTCTGACTCTTCTAAGATTTGAACCTTTTGATACCTTCGTTGTACCTTCCCTACTCCTCTGTGAGATCTAACGGCAATCCTCCTCGGAGAATATCGACTATCCGTCTTTCCTAGGTGATTTCTGCTAAGGACCAAGTGTTCCTCTGTGAACTTGTCCACCTGTGGTGCAAACTTATGGTGCTTCTTACAAGCTTCTAGTCACAGCTTCCCTGCGCTGTCCTTCAACAAATTCGAAGGCCCTATCCTTCCTGAGCTTCCTTATAATTCTGAGTCTTAGAAAAAGACTCTTGCGCACTCCTTACGGTAGCCTTCAGACACTTGCAAGTGCTGAAATCCCTTCTACCCTGCGCACACTTGTATCAGCAGTCTCTGAACTCTCTACTCAGGTCCACAACCCTGAGACTTTCCATGGCCTTCACACTCCTTGCATGGCTCCTATGCCCAACTGCACTTCTGGGTGAATGAGAACAAAAGCTAAACTATGTGAGCCCTCGATCAACGCACTCCTTGCGGACACTTCAACTGCACTCCTTGCAGGAACTCTTGCTCAGATAGAGAAACAATTGAAACTCATTCCTTCTTCCTTTCAAACTTCAAACTCAAACCATGAAATCATATACACAGCATATAAAGCAAATGTATAACAGGAAGCAAACATTCATGAGCATAGCATTCAACATACATATATAGAGAACAAACACGACGCCATGAATTTGAATCAAAGTTGTCTATTAATCCAAATATCTGTACATGGATGTTTTTACACAACTCTCTATATGCTCTTGCTCTTCCTCCTCAATAATGTTACAATACACAATGAGGGTTTCTATATCCCATTTCCCTCTTGTTCTCTAAAACTATCTAATCTAGAATTAAATTCTATCTACCTGCATTAACTACCATAAATGCCTTCTACCTACTAAGGACGAGAGGAAATTGCTCAAGGTCCGTTTACATTATACAAGTGTGCATTCATTTAATTATCATATTTAAATTTGGCGCATCAACTTCAAGGATGTTTCAAAATTTGCGTTGGCGCTTGTCCAGTTGTCTTTCACTTCCACGCTGGCTCGCTTGATGTGTTGGCGATGCTCCTGCATCAGTACAGACTGTACAGTCAGCACTCATTTTTTTTACCTGTTTGGCGATTTGAACAGATTGTTATCTCTCTCTCATCTGACATCTATTTGAACCCAAATGAGTTGCTTTGGGTTCATGATGACGAGGGCTACACACCCATGTTTTTTGGGGCAATTCCAAGAACTTTGATTTTTGAGCTAAATTTTGACTCATGGTCCAGATTTTGATCAGTGGAACTAAAGGGAGAATTACATCCCAAACCTCAACACATCATGGATACGAGAGAAACGTTGCTCTAGAATCGAGTCTTCATATAGTTCAAGGTGTAATGGAATAACTTTGGAGAAGATGAGGCTACTTGGGAACTGGAAAATGTTCGTTTCGTGTACAAATTTGTATATATATTTTATAAATGGTGTTTTTAACACCGAGGATGGTGTTTATTTAAGGGGGAGGGAAATGTAACACCCTATTTGTCCCCATGACTTCAATTGTGCTAATACTTCATGTATTTTGAATTATGAAGCATGCAATTATGTTTATAGTTAATAAAAGACACACAACAAACATATGACTAGAAAACAATACTTGAGTACTCGTCATGATACCACAAGTGGGACCGGTGAGGTGGAACTGGGAATCTTCAATGATTAAAATAGGAAGCTTTCTCAACAATCCAACCTACACCTATAAGAATTGAATATACAACACCTTCCAACATACCTAGACTGCATAGAACCACATCATATATTAATGGTGATTGGGATTGGGTGGATGACCGATGATACCTTTGTTGGGCTCTCTGTTTTTGGAAATGTTGAATTTTTGGGAAAAGCACCACGTGTTAGTTGGAAAATGAATGGAAACCACCAGAAATACTGAGATCTAGCTGAACAAGCAACATAAAAGGATAAGAACATTTAGAGCTAGTAGGAAAAAGATGAAAACATAGTAGAGGATACAACACCTAAAGTAGCATAAAGAATCTAAGAAGTGGTTAAGGGAATAGTATAAATATGGGAGCTATGTAATGGGAAAGGGATTGGTCATATTTTTCATTGTTTTTATTGTTTTTGAGTAGGATATATTATATCGGTAGATCATAGTTTGGTGTTACGCTCTAGCTCTCTAAGTATTGTCTTGCTAATGTAAGGGTCTTTGTTGATAGTCTTGTTTCCTTTGCAACACAATCTTGAGTATGTAATGGGTTATGTGGAGTCATATCTTGCTACGCAAGATCTTGTATTCAAGATATATGATGTATGATGATTTTGGAACATTGGATATGCTAATATAAATATGTTCTTGGGCCCTAAAATTTCTTGTTGTGATGATTTAATATGAGGTGTATGAATCTTTGTTTCTGTCATTGTTTAAGGATATCTTTGCGACTTTCTACATGTCCCTAATTAATGTTAAGGTAAATTTGATGTTGCATTCTCTATGACTCACTTCATCATCTAAGTGTTGGATATGCCTTGGGTGTGACTTATTTCCCTTGCAGAAGGATGAATATGTTGGCATTGCTAGACTACAACAATTCCTTTTGTTGGAAACCTTAGAGAACCTTGGTCTCAACCTTGTGCCAAAAAATGGTGTCATTTCCAAGACCAAAATTTAAAAGGAGTTTGTAGAGGATACCTCACCATATTTGTAACATCCCTGACCACCCAGGTTGGGCCATGCTACTTCAGAGAATGCTCTGATACCATATTGTAACATCCCCAACATCCAACTGGGATATGCCACATAAAAAAAATTCGAGTTGTATGCAAATTAAAACATATACACACAAAAACTCTTGTGGAACATTATATATAAAAACTTAAAACAGACAAATAAATTATGTAATTCACAGATTCATATGGAAATAATAATAAACATATACATACATCATAGAAAGGCATTACTCATAAATATAAAATAAGGTATAAACCACACACAAGAAAAACCCATAAAAATAAATGCATATATAATAATGCAGCATGTAATTTAACACAAAATGGACACTTATCTTGGTAAAAATATCACCAACTGTGTGCAAACCTTCCATGAACCTCCCAGCCTTAGACCACAGTACTCATCAATCTCATCAGTGGGTCACCCTCGAGCTTGGACTAAACTCCACCCGGGTAAAGGGATTTCCTAACCAGGATGATGTATCTTAGACAACGAGAAAGACTTCATCACAGGTGCCACTCAAAATAATATTCTACAGTCCCTCATTTCCCACTTGCATGTCCCACCCCAGGAAGTGTTCCCCTTCTCTTCTCAACAGTCCCTCGGCTTCCCCACTTCCTTTCTGGGGCTTCAACAACAGGATGAACATGAATTATCATAGTCGTGTAGTTGTAGTTTAGGCCCTTCAGGTAATCAATTCCCATCAATTCTCTCACCTAGAAATAAATTTCTTACTGTCCTGACAACCCTCCTCTTCAGTATCCCATGGGCTTGAAGACCTGCTTCTCCATTCCAGCTGCCAAGATAACTAGGCACAGATACATGTATAGGTATAGATACAGATACAATCATAGGAAGGTACAAAGGACAACTCAATGAGTGAGTGAATGATGATGGAATGATTGAATGGGAACATTAACTAAGTCCAAACTATATGTATGCATGTTCCCAAATTGACACTTGTCATGTTGGGAGCTACTTTGGCCCACTTGTCCCCATCCATGTAACTTAGGATAAAATAATTATCCAATCTTTATACTTTAAGAAATATTGATATAATATTCCCTTTTGTCTTAATCTACCTAGCTTAGCCCTTCTCCTTAACTTTTAGCCCCCCCACTTTCCCAAACTACTGGTGGTTAGTCCCCCATACTCTTTTATCATGGTCGGTCTACACAAAATGATGTATTTTATATTAATGATAAGACATATACAAAAATAGGCTCACTGGCCTTTAGCATCTAGGCTCCCTAACCTAATTCAACACATAAGCCTCCTAGATTATAATAACTAGCTCACCAACCTATAAAACACAACATATACACAAAGGATCATTCACCTGAAAATCGTTCGCATTTAAGTTTGTTGCACATGGTATCCTGGAATGTGCGCACTTCATCATTTTAATGTGCAGTACCTATGCGCACTATACCATGGAAGGTGTTATCACACTAAGTTGCCTTGGGTTTTTAGCCTTTAGTTTTATCTTTTCTTAAGCCTTAGATTTTAATTTTTTAATTTGACCTTTTTAAAAGTGTGTTTGTTAAGACCCCCTTGAAAAATAAAGTATTGAGTCATGACTTTTGTTTTAATACTCATTCAAATTTGGACTTAGAACCATTTTTGTTCATGATTTATCTTTGATCCCCTCGTGACTTGCCACTAGGAATGTTTTGTTCATGACTTAACCCCCCTCATGAATTTCCACTAGGAATGTTTTCTTCATGACTTAAGCCCCCTCATGACTTGCCACTAGGAACATTTTGTTCATGACTTAACCCCCCTCATGACTTATCACTAGGATCGATTCATTCCACGAATAGCTTGATTTGGCAGTCCATTTTCCTCACTCATGCCCTCATAGCCCTACTTTGTTGTCCTTTGCTTACCTGTCCAATCATTTTTTGAAATGAAGCACTGCCCACACATTAGGAGTTTTCGTAGAACCTTTCATGTTCATCATTTTCCACCATGATTTATGAT
>JASDQU010101161.1:134873-164489 GCA_032191745.1 Picea mariana
CTTGAAATCAGAAAACCATGGTCAAAGATGGTTTCATTTTTTAATGAGCTTGAAATCAAAAAAAAAAAAAACATGCTCAACACTCTTCTTGATCATGGCTTCTAATAGGAAAATGCTCTGGAAGGACACCATGTCAAGGGACAAAAATCGGTCATGGATTCCAAGAGATCTTCATTTGACGGAAGAAACACACTCTGGAAGGAACACATGCTGAGGGTCACGAGAGGGGTAAGGAGGTCATGTTCCAATAGATGTACCAAAGAGGTCACCATGTCAACTATCGGATCCAAGTCATTATCATCAGAAGTGGAAGGCATGGGAGACAATGCCACATAATTTACTTGTGGCAGGCGTGATACCATCTTCATATAAGAACCACTAAGGGAGGTAATCCAACCAGAACCGATGAAGAAAAGTTGATCAATAGTCACCATTCTTCCATTGTGCAGGAAAGATATCACATGGAAGAGAGTGGACGCAATAGCTTTCATGGCATAGGAATAATCTTGCCCAAGGAGTAAAGAAAAATCCAAGGGGTCTTGGACTACCATGACATCAATAAAGATAGATTTCCCTCCCAAAGTTACAGGAAACTAAGGAATGGTCCCTAAAGGTTGATTGGTTCTTCTGTTAAAATCTAACAGATTCTGCGTGACTGGGGCAAGCTCAGGACAACCCAAATCTTGCCAAGCAAAGGAGGAAAAAATGCTAACGGATGCACCTTCATCTATCAGTGTCTGAGGAATGTTTCGACCACAAACCTTCACTGTGATCTAGAAAGGAATGTGAGAGAGAGGACGAGGTCCAGTTAGCACACCCCAATCAAAACAAATGGCCTCATTACTTGGAGGGGGTTCCACGGGAGAAGGAGGAATACCCCTCGGCATGGTAGAGTTTGTATCAACAATAAAAACGTGGGCAGTATCAGGTTTACTCTCGAGAGAGAGAGTAGGATCGACTGATAATGACATCAAATTGACCACTTGGGTTTCATTCTCCAAGGGGAGAATGGGGTCGATAGGTGGAAACAGATCGACCACTTGGGTTTCACTCTCTAACAAGAGAGTGGAATTGATCAAGGATTGGATTGAATCAACCACTTAGGTTTCACTCTCTAATGGGAGAGTGGGGTCGACCGAGGATGGGGTCTTATCAACCACTTTTTCAATTGGTTCAACTAAGGATGTGGCCAGGTTGACGACATGATCAACCGGATTGACCGACGAAGGGGCCGGATTAATCATTCCATCAACTACATGTGGGTCGAGAGTAAGCTTGCGATAAGAACCTAGAAGTTGAGGATGAGGGATAGTCATGTCTTCCAGTAATTTCAAGGCTTCATCCATATGAGGGAAAAGGTGAGTTAGATGATGCCCTTTGCATAACATACACATGAACTTGGCTATACTTTTCTTCTTCCCAATGGTATCTTGACTAGTTGACGGGAGGTCATCAACATTTTGTTCAGAGACTGACAACATGGGTTGGCGAGGGTGTGTAGACCATGCTTCTATAACCTTGGATAGACCAGGGCAATCTTTAAGAAGATGGCTACCCTTGCAAATCCTGCAAGGGTACTTGGGCTTACAAGTTGTTTGGGTGATCTTGACATCATCAACACTCCCAACACGATNCATCTTCTTAAAGATTGCCCTGGTCTATCTTTAAGAAGATGGCTACCCTTGCAAATCCTGCAAGGGTACTTGGGCTTACAAGTTGTTTGGGTGATCTTGACATCATCAACACTCCCAACACGATTAATAGTAATTGATTGTTTTCCAACATGTTTGGTAGTGGTTGGAAGTATGGATCCTTGTTTATTTTTCTTCTTCTTATTCTTCCATTTCTTCTTCTTCTTATTCTTTCGTTTATTCTTCTTCTTATCCACTGAGTTACTATCTTTAAAGATTTCACTCAGCGAAGAAGAGGAAATGTAAGAAAACCTTGCAATTGAAGAAGGCGAAGAAGATCTTACTAGTGAAGAAGGTGAAGGATCAACATGAGGTTGACGTTCTTAGGGAGAAGTGCTTACAAATGAAGCACTAACTGCATTCGGAAGTACCTGAGTGGAAAACAACCATATTGGTAATCCAATTGTGAGACATGGAAGGATCAAAGTAGCGATGTGAGGAGGACCAATGTTTCCATAAGAAGGAAAAAAAAAGGTTCCTTCATTAGTCATTCCGGGAACTGACACCATTAAAAAAAAAATCCAATCTAGAGTCTACTAGGGAAAACAAATAGCACATGCTAAAAATATAGTATGCAAGCAAGCAAGCAAAACCTTCTCACAATGAGCACACTAGTTGGTGATGAAATCCAACGTCACAGGAACAAAGTAAGAAGGGGCTGAGATAGAGCAGGTGGAAAAGTTACATTGACGACCTTCTTAATGGACTTACGCTTTGGTGCAAGATTCCACACAGTAGTTGTGGATTTACCCTCCAAGGAGCCCGAGTGAGTTTGGCCAATGCCGATTCTAGGTATCGTGAAGACTTTCCCCTCCACAGTCACCTTGTGTAAAGATCCTAAAGAGATAGGCCACTAAGGTTACCAACTATTATAGTGATGCCTGGGGAAACAGTCGACAGTGCGATCCACGCGCAAGGATAGGGTATTTAGCACAAAATCAACTCAAAAGGATTCTACTCATCATTGTGGGTATACCTCTCAAGTGACCCGCATAATACGTGCAACCTCTACACCAAGACCAACAAAGCAAGGTGAGTAACAATGTTAGTCTCAATGCGACCTCGTGATTGATCCTCGTGTGAGAAGGGCTTCCCAGGAAAAAATATAACAATTGGATTCAAACTCTCCCTATCACAAGATTCTATGTTTGTTTGCAAATTTGGAAAGTTATCTTTCACACCTATTCCAAAGCCCTACAACTAATCTAATGTAGTTTTGCTACCAGAAAGTATAAAAAAATGTCTAATCAATTTTTTTATAAGCGCTTTATTTTATGGATGTTGTTACTCAAGAGGAAAATGGTGTGAACAATATGGTGTTTTGAACGACTCGAAAGTTATGCAAAGAGATGAAGATGAAATCTTTTCATTTCAATGAAAGCTATGTTACGAGAAGGTGAAAACATTTACCATTCCCATATGCACAATGTACCAAAATCTTAAAACTCATCAATATCAATATTTTCAAGAAATGAGACAAAGGTACTATACACCAATACATGATTTAGAATTTAAGACCAAGAATCATGCAATTTCATTACTTCAAATGCAAGGATGTCCCCAAGATTAGTGCAAAGAAAGAAAATTAAAACTTTGTTTCAAAGATAACTAAAAGCAATAGCCAATAAAATCAACCCAAACAAATTTTCTCTTTTAACATGAATTATTCAATAAAAGAAAAAGAAGCTCTTTCACCAAACAATTCTAAAGAAAAAATGATGCTTTGTAACTGAAAGACACTCAAAGCAAGAGACCAAATCATTCAAAAGAAAACAAAGAAAAAATGAGGCAAAGATGGCTGAAATAACATTCAAACTTTTCAAGTAGACTATAATCAGACCCAACAACTCACCCCAGAACCATATCACAGATATGGACAGGGAAAACAACCAAAAAGCAATTTTTTTCACAATTTCCGCAGGCTGGAAGACTAGCATAGTGCGGAAATCACTGATTTCTGTGGGACAGATATGGGTAGGGTGCAGCATTTATGCACTGGTCAAAATAGTTAGGGCATGAAAATCCTAATTCTCCGCACTATCCCTCAAAGCGGGGTGCGGAAATCAAACAAAAATGAAAAAAATTAAAAATTGAGAAGATTTTCCAATGAAGTTTAACAGTCAGAGAGTCAAGCTGGATCTTCCACTGACTCAGAAAACAAAAACCAAGCAATCAAAGCAAGAAAACAAGGAAAACTAGGAAACATTCACTTCCCCAGTGGAGTCGCCAATTTTGTTATTGGGTAAATCGGTGAATGCAGACATAGACTAATCCCCCTAGATCCACCTAGATCTAGAAGAAAACACGACAGGACATGGCGCTTTACCTAGCCTCTAATCATCAAATTTACTACCGAACAAAAGACCTTAGACATACCTTTAAATGTTGCTTTCTCATGTCTTTGTTGTTCCTGTTTCGCTCCGGTGCTCTTGTGATACTAATCCTACAGTGAGACACAAACCAACCAAAGTGAAAATAGAGAGAGTATATTCAATGACAACCTATGCATATGATCAATGAATTATGCAATAAAATAAAGATAATTCTATGGGAAAGAAACATGCCACTGTATTATATTAATAATAGGAAGAGAGATTACAACCAGATGCCTTGATGTCGTAAGGTTCCTTCCAATAGTTCCTTGCTTCCCACACACTTCTTGCTCCAATGGATTTTGAGACTATGGATCTGATAGCTACTCACAATCTATCTTGACAAAGCAAATCTCAAAGCCAACATAAATTTCCCAAGCTCCATCCAACTCAGTCAATCCAACTTTGTCTATGAGAGCTCCTCTCCTTTTATAAGTTGAAGAGGATAAGTTGAGGAGGTTAGGATGATCCCACTAAATCATGAAAGTGAGTAAGATCCAAACCATTCGGAGGCCACCTCACCATAGAAGCTTCTCCTTCTAGAAGCATCAAGAAAGTGCTCATTTTTACCATGTACGAAGGTTGCCTGGACTTGGCTATAGTGTAGTCTACGGAAATTCCGCACCCTAGCTATAGTGTAGCCTGCGGAAATCAGGCATTTTCGCATCCTAGCTATGGTGCAGCCCGCAGAAATATTCCAAAATAGGGTTTTTACAGAGGAAAACACAACTTCTTATCTCAAGGAAAGTTCTTCTCCCTTCTTTCTTCAGGAATTCAGGCCACTGACCTCTCTGAAGGCAACATATAGGTTTACATCATTAATAATCATGAGGGTGATGAAAATAATGTGTAACATGGGATGAGGTAAATCTCACCATTCAATACCACTTGAATCCTCCATTGCAAGTCAAGCAGTCTAGTAAGGATCAAAAGCTAGAGTTAGAATTTAACTCTAGAATCATACGACGGGTTATTTGATCCAAGGAATCATATTGAATATTGTATTGGGTTATGTAAAGTTGTGAAACTACCTTCTCAGTTCTGTGTACACTAATTTTTCCATTCTCTGTGAAGCATTTTGAAATCCCGGTATGTGCATGAGAAAAATAGATGAAAAACTCCTTGATATAAGGTGCTTAAAGGTGAGTTTTTCCAATATTCTCCTTTTCTGGTAAGTCTCCTAAAATCACCCTAGTATTGCAACAAATCAAGCAATTTTTTTTACTAATGAATAGAAAACCAAATATCCAGTCACAATATGTTATAAGCATGAACATCTACTTCGATATAGATTTTACATTTTCCTTGCAAGTGTAACCATGACCCGTAGTAAGGTTGATAAATTCCTTGAAGACTTCAAAGACCTAGAGGAACTTGGACACTTAACATTTAAGGAATTTGTAGGAACAAGAAAATTTAAAAACATTATCTTTGATCATGTGAGTATTTCATATACTAAACCTATGAATTTGTGTAAAGTGAATATAGGGAGTGAGGAACATCCTAAAATGGATTATTTATGGGACTATTGGGATGAACATACCATGAAAAATATCCAAGCTCTATTGTGGGAGTATGAGGATTTATTTCCTAAGTTTTTTTCAGAACTAAAAGGGATTAAGGGAGATATAGGAGAGATGAGGATAGAGCTCAAGATTGATGCGAAGGAAGTCTAACATAGTACATACTTCCTAAATCCTAGAGTCAAAGAAAAGGTTAAAAAATAGATTGATAGAATGCTTGCAGCTGGGTTGAGTTTTCCGGTGGACGAAGCTGAGTAGATCAATCCCATTGTTAAGAAAGGTACTGTCAATATAATATTTTTCTATGACTACAAAAGCTTGAACTCAACTTGCATACATGATCCTTTTCTAACTCCCTTCAATGTTGAATTACTAGATTAGCTGGTTGGAAAGGAAGCATACTCCTTTACAAATGGATTCCCAGGTTATAATCGGGTTAGAATTGTAGAAGAGGACAAAAACAAGACTACCTTTACAATTGAGTGGGTTTCTTTTTATTATAATGCTATTCCGTTTGATATGAAGAATGCCCCAACTATCTTCTCTCGAATATTTATTGCTTCTTTTTGTGAATTTATTCAAAAGTTCCTTGAATTATATATAGACAACCAATCCATCTACATTCTATTGAAGGAACATATATTCCTGTTTTGATTTATGTTTGATTGGTGTATAAATTTACAAATCTCCTTGAATATGAAAAAGGAGCATATTTTCTGTGTCGTTTAGAAATTTGTTGGGACACATTCTATGCACAAAAGAAGTTCTAGTGAGCCCTATGAAAGTTTCTATTATTCACAATATGCCTCCACCTACAACTGCTAAATGGTTGTGATCCACTCTAGTGTTGATGATTACATATGCGTGAAAAATCCTCTAGGACACAAACTGAGTGTGTCGGCCTGTGAGAGAGCCCATGATTTGGGTGTGCCCATGAGATGCGTGTGTCATTCCTCTCTAAGATGGATATGGAATGTTGTGTGCCCCTATGTAGGAAATATTCCCATGAGTTGGGTGTTTCGTTCTATCTGAGACAGATATGGAACATTGTGTGTCGCTCAGAAGGGAATATGCCCATGAGATGGGTCTATCATTTGAGATGAAACGATGTGTAACCCTGTGAGGGGTGAAGGAGCCCATGAGATGGGTTTAATTTTCCCCTCTGTGTAGAGAGTTGAGACGATGTGAGACTCCAAATGATTCTCGTGTGATACTCAGTGAGATAGAGAAATGTTGAGTAGGATGTCCATATGGCTGAGAATAGGTGGACATGATCCTAGTGGATGAGCACTAGTGAGTGTGTGTCCAGATGATTCTCTTGTGAGAATCAGTGAGATAGAGATTTGTTGACTTGAACGTACTTGTGTCCGAACTCAGGTGGAGGTGCCCCTAGTGGGTGTGTGGGATCCCTTGTTATATTGTCTGAGAGTTAGATTTACCTGTAACCATAATTGTGATGTAAGAGGTACATGTTGGCCCCACCATAAAGTGAAGGATAATTAATGTAAAATATAATTAATATTGTAATTATTAATTATATTCTAAGTTATTTATGCCAGCCATGTTGTGCGAATAGACATCACTTTTGATGTGTCCAGTCTAGTATAAATAAATGTGATTTCCCCATTGAGGAAACACATAACTCACATGTAATTTCAGAATTTCAGCAATTACGTATTCTAGGGATGAAGTGTGCACCTCTCTTGGGCGCTAGATTGGTTTTTGAGAGCACCCTTTTGTGTGATATGTCTATGGTGTGGGAGGAATTTCTCTTAAGAATATAGCAAAGGATTGTTGGGTTTTCTTCCCTTGTTGAGAAGGGTTTCCCAGTATATTTCTTGTGTTCTTGTGCTTGGTATTTCTTCTTGTAATCTTGGTTATTGCAGCAATTGTGAATGGTGTAACTACATTTGTTTATGGTTCAAGTAAATGCTAAAAATAAAATAAACATCATGCTTGAGTCTAGAAGAGTGAAAATTCAACATGGTATAAGAGCATAGGTCTTGAAGAATCCATTGCACAAGCCTTCAAAGCAATCCATCCTCTTTTTGCAGAATCGTATGACCCTCCTAGGGTTTCCAGAAATTTTGTATGACCCTCGCTCTTTTTCAGTTTCAGCTCTTAATACTTGGATGTTGGGGAAAAATTTGGCATAGGAGAGTATGGCCTCCTCCAAAACACCTCCAGAGACTCTCAGAGTGAAACTCCTAGAATTTTGAATTTTTGTCCCTAGGGTTTCTAGGGTTTCACAATTTTATGAAGATTTTTAGTTTTAGGGTTTCTACAACTCATCAAAGGATATTTTCATCTCACCAATACTCCTATGACTCTCCTAAGGCTTATTGTTGGTAGGCATAAGTCCAAAAAAACCTAGGGTTTCTAGCCTAGCCTAGTCGTTAGGTTTTCTATTCTAGTTGACAAGGGTTTGTAAAGAATCTGAAAATATGATGAACAGATCTATGATGGAAGACAAGCTTGATGGATCAATAAAATTCAGTTCCTGGAAGCCACGACTCTAGAGAGATGAATACATTTCAACACTCTCAGGTATGGTCCCTACTAATTATGATACTTGGTTAATTGATAGTGTTGCCCCCAGGCACATGGCTGGTTTTAGAGATCACCTGACTAATCTTGTTGAGAAAGAGACCAATGTGCATGTTGTCCTTGGATACGATGCCAGATATAATGTAAAGGGGTTGGAACTTCTACCTTCCAACTAGATTCTAGCATGCAGATTCAGCCAAGTGAAGTATTATATGTACCCGGGATGAAGAGGAACATTGTCTCCATTTCTTCCTTAGAATACAAAGGCTACAAGGTTACCTTTCTGAAGGAAGAGTTATTTCATGGAAAAAAGAGTCACATATAAATTCTTCTAAAGTAATTGGTGTTCGAGAAAGCAACTTATACAAATCGACCATCAGACCAGTCTAGGCCCTGCTACATGACACTATCAGCCTGAGCGAGCTATGGAATAGGAGAATTTCTCACATTCATTATAGAGCTCTCCCAATTCTATGGAAATTGGTAGTAGGCCTTTCAGACATACAGATTCAACATAAAGGGGTTTGCAAAGGTTGTTCTCTTGGAAAGAATGTTAAAGGGTTCTTCTTGAGTAGTGAAAATAGATCCAAGGAAATATTGGAAAATACATTCAGATGTGTGTGGGACAATGATTGTTTCCTCCTTGAATGAATATTTGTACTACATAGTATTCATAGATGATCACTCTCACAAAAATTGGATTTAATTCTTGAAGAATAAGGATGGAGTCCTTGTAAAATTTCTAGAATTCAAAAATCGGGTTGAGAACCTAACAGAAATAAAGATCAAGGTACTAAGATCAGATAATGGAGGAGAATATACCTCCAAGGATTTCAAAAGTTTCTTTATTGAAGCATGGATCAAGAGGGAGTACACAGTTCCTTACAACCCTCACAAAAATGGGGTTCTAGAGAGGAAGAACAGAACTATCATCGAGGAAACCAAATAAATGATACATGATCAGAGTCTACCCATGAATCTATGGGCAGAAGCATGTATGACAAAAATATATGTTCAGAACAGGAGTCCTTACCAGATCCTGAAGAACATAACTCTAGAATAAGCCTTCACTGGAGTGAAGGATGAGATTGAACACTTCAGGATATTTGGGTGCCTAGTATATTTTAATGTACCCAAAGAGAAGAGATCCAAGCTAGACCCTTCAGGGACAAAGGGTACATTTATGGGATACAATGAATCTTTGAAGGCATATCGAATCTACATTCCTTGTCAAAGACATATTGAGATAAGCATATATGTTACCTTTGAAGAAGAAATATCCTTCCAAATATCTAAAGAATCTCAAATGGATATTGATAATGAGACAATACCTTCGAGTTGAACCAGTTGTTCCAGTTGATCCAGTTGCTCCAATTGATATGCCCAATGACATTGAATTAGGGTATAAAAGGCATTCTTGGGTTCGACAGAATCTACATGAGGAAGAGGTACATGCAGCCCCTCAAGGGACATCCCGAGAGAGAAAGAGACCAAAGATATTTTCGAGCTACCTTTCATCCATGAGCCACATCATTGAATTTGAGCCTTATTTTCATGGAGAAGATACAAGTGAACAGGTATGGAAATATTCCATGACAAAATAATATTAGTCTATCTCGAAGAATTATGTATGGAATATTGTTCCGAGACTAGAAGGGAAGACTATAGTGACTTCCAAGTGCATTTATAAAATCAAGCATGCAGCTGATGGAATTATCGAGAAATACAAAGTGATATTTGTAGCCATAGGGTTATCAAAAGTAGAGGGAGTTGACTACGATGAGACATTTTCTCCAGTATCCCAATACACTTCCATTCGTTCTATCATTGCACTAGTTGCATACATGGTTTCGAAACTACATCAGATGGATGTAAAGATAAGCTTTCTCAATGGTGATATTGAGGAAGAAGTTAATATCGAGCATTTAGAAGGATCATGGATACACAATGAGAAATGGCATGTGTGCAGGTTGAAGAAAGCCATGTATGGTCTAAAACAAGCACCTTGTGCTTGGTATGATAAAATGGATGGATTCTTGATGAGTTTGGGCTTCAACAAGAGTGTTGTTGATCCAAACCTATATTATCACATTGTTGGAAATGAGTGCTTAATATTGGTCCTATATGTGGATGACATATTCCTCACTAGTTCATAGAGAATCATTGATGAGTGCAAGCAAGCATTGATTGGTAAATTTGAGATGAAGGATATAGGTATGATGCACTACTTCTTGGGACTAGAAGTATGGTATAAGACTGATGAGATTTTCCTGAGTCAAGGAAAATATACAGTGGAGATATTGAAGAAGTTCGTTATGACAGAATGAAAATCCATGCCTACACCAATGGTGATGGATTTGAAGAAAATGAATGATATTGATTCAGGAAAGATTGATCCACACTTGTACTGACAACTGATTGGATCACTCATGTATCTAGTTAACACCAGACCTGGTATATGTTATCCAGTGAATTTACTTAGTCAGTTCATGAGTCAACCAAGATAAAATCACTAGATACAGTGAAACATGTATTGAGATACCTACGAGGCATAGTTGGATATGACTTGACATATGCCTCTAGTGTATACTTGAGTTCCCAGGGATATGCCGATGCAGATTAGGCAGGGAGCACAGTGGACCGGAAGAACACATCTGGTTGTTGTTTTACCTTAGGGTCTACCATGGTTTCCTAGTGCAACAGGAAACTGAGCTCTGTGGCCTTGAGTACCGCAAAAGAAGAGTATATAGCATTGAGTGCAGAAGTCCACGAAGTAGTGTGGCTTCATAAGCTTATTTGATCATGAGATGGATCCAAACATTATTCATTTTGATAACTAGAGTTGTGTGAATTTCTCTAAGGATCATGTGTTTCACGATAGATCAAAACACATTGAGATAAAATATCATTATATCAGAGACATGGTGTAGGGGAAAGAAGTACACGTGCAATACCCTTTTACACATGAGAAGATTGCAAATATCTTCACCAAACCACTTTCCAAGATGAAGTTCAAGTACTTCCATGAGAGACTTTTCCTAGTGGAGAATACCTCCCTAGATGAGAGGGAGTGTTGATGATTATAGCCAAGACAAATTTATAGTACTTCTTTGAGAGACTTAGCCTGGTGGAGAATGCCTCCCTAGCTGAGAGGGAGTGTTGACGATTACAACTACGAGAGACATCCTCTAGGACTCAAACATGATGATTTGGCATGTGAGAGAGCCCATGAGTTGGCTATGCCCATGATATGGTTGTGCCCTTTTGTGTGCTAGGTCTATGGTGTGGGAGGTATTTCTCTTGAGAATATAGAAAAGGATTGATGGTTTTTCTTCCCTTGTTAAGAAGGGTTTCCCAGGATATTTCTTATGTTCTTGTGCCTAGTATTTCTTCTTGTGATCTTGGTTATTGCAACAGTTATGAATGGTGTAGTTGCATTTGTTTATGGTTCAAGTAAATTCTAAAAATGAAATAAACCTCATGCTTGAGCCTAACATAGTGAAAATTCAACATCTGGGTCATACTGAATACTATCACATGTTTATCAAGAGCTATGAAAGTATGACTACACCTCTAGAAAAAATGTTGAAGAAGTCATAAGTGTTTCATTGGATTCCTGACTGCAATAAATCATTTGACATTTTCAAGGAAAATATTAGCACTAACCCTATTTTAAGTTATTTCAACTGGTAGATTGAATTCCATGTACACATTGATGCTTCTCGCATTTCTCTTGGTGCTATCCTTCTGCAACCAAGAGAGGGAAATCTATATCATCCGATCTACTTTCCTATTAGAAAACTATCACAAGCTAAGCGTAACTATACCACCACTGAAAGGGAGGGTTTAGTAATGGTTTATGAACTAAAAACGTTCATACATTACTTTCTAGGTTGTCATTTTAAATTTTTTACTCATCATTATTCTTTGAAATATTTGGTTAAAAAACCCATGTTGGAAGGAAGGATTTGCAAGTGGATTCAACTATTCTAGGAATTTTCCTTTGAAGTTTTCATCAATCTTGGAAAGATAAACATTGGTACTAATCACCTATCGAGGCTAGAGTCATGAGAAATTGGTGGAGCTATAGATGATCATCTCTTGGATGCATATCTCCTTAAAATTGAGTATATCCATGATTACCTTTCTGATGTTTCATTTTTTCTCACCATTGGTAATATTCTTGATGAGTATTACACAACTCAAAAGAGAAACCTAGTTGTCCATTATACATATTATCAGTTGATCACTATTGGTTACTTGGGATGACCCAGGTTCTGATATCAAATAGGTTTCCAACAAAACCCTGAAAACTATCGGCCCTCCTCATAAAAAAAAGGGGAACGTTGTGCACAAAGATCATAGCGCAGTCTCACCTGAGATGGATTTATGCGGGACTGCAATACTAAGGTTCTTCTAGTCTAGGAAGGAGTGGGAATTGTGTTTTGATTATTTTTATTATTCATCAACATCATCATTCATTCATCTACTTCTAGGATTTACTCATCATTAAACTATGCATGCATGACATTATAGTCAGGTTTAACCATTCATTCTTTAACTGATACTTAACATAACATCTAAAAAATCATTCAAACACATGAACACAATGGAATTACCGTGGTTCACCCCCTCTTGGGGATAAATCCACAAAGATCTATATATTTTGTTCTTTATTCATTCTTCTCCAAAATTTGCATTGTGTGCATTACATCTTTAGGATTACAATCAAAAGGAAGGTAAGTACCCGCTGTGATGCGGCATAGACCACACCAAGCTCCACATCCTATGAGATAACCCTAATAAACTATCTTATTCTACTCAACGACAATAACAATAACCAAACTTATAATAATCAACCACTCACAAACCTCAACCTAGACCTCCTAGGTCTTTATTTATACTACTCTACTGAATTATAGTCGTTACATTCTTGTCCAAACCATAATCCTAACATGGTTAGGTCCTTCTGCAGGGGTGCCACACTTCTCTTACTCCTTTTTCATGCTACGTTTCTTTCTTTTTCTACATCCTACTTTTCTACCACCTATTGCATGTGCTCCAAAAATAGATGTTTCTCTCCAAAAAATGGACTTTCTCCCAAAATAGGCTTGCACCGAAAATAGATTTTCCTCCTAACATATTCCTGTGTCAGTAGGCCCCCAACACCGACATGTGGATCATCCTGATCCACTCAAGTGGTGTGTGCTCCTTGCACAACCTTCTCTAAACTGTGGAACTTTCCTACAAGTTCCTCCCCTTTTAATTTCATCTGCAAAACTTTATTTGTTAATGCCTCGACCATCTGCATTGTAATATGTTCCTGCAACAGTTTTTCACTCTCTATATTAGTCTTCTACATCCTTGTCTTTCCTTTCTCTAGATTTGTAATTATCTTTGTTGCTTTCTCCTGGAGGGGTTCCAGTTGGGCTTGCCTGGCCTGCTTATTCACTTGCATTGTCTTCAATTCCATTTGAAGGTTCTTGATCTCCTGCGTGCCTTTCAACCTGTTCTTGACACTCATTATATTTTTTTTCTTATTCAACTCCTGCATTGCAACGTTAAGTTTTTCCTCTTTCTATTCCAATTGTTCTACCTTCTCGTCTTCATCTAGAGTATTCCATATGTGCACAACCCTGTCAAACAGTTCTGTGACTTCCTTAGATTCTTGCACAATACTGTTTATGTGCATAGTAGCCTCATGTTCCCTTTGAACTCTGAATTCTAGAGGTGTAGAAAGAGTTAGATTTTTCATGATCTCTATAATCTCCATTTGGTACTGCTCCATGACCTACACAATCTTCTGAAATTTCCCTTCTGGTGTTTCCTCTGGCTCCTACGCGCAATCAGGGATGTTGATGTAGATTGTTGCTAGTCCCTTCTCCATTCTGCACACTCTTTTCTTTTACTCCTCCTTCTCCAAATTCAATTGATTACATGTTATTTGTAGTACTTCTCTTACTTCTATACAAACTTCCAAGTTGGTGGCATATGCGTGAGTTCTAGAGTGGACCTCTTGCATGATGCTTTCCTATAAGCCATATAACGCCTTTGTGGGGATCTGTGCTATGACCAGATCCATTCATTCTATTTGCCCTATGGGATTCAGTGTTGTTTCATCTTCCACTCGCAACATGTGCTATGTAACTCTGAAGGTGTCTCTACCCTTCACCACTATGTCTATTGTTTCTTTTCGCTCCTTCGACGCTAGGGTTTGTTGTGTCTTTTATAGTTGTTATCGTGTAGCATACTATATTGTAAACATATGCATTAATTTCATAGTATCATGGGAATATAATTGATTCTCCATGATCTCCTCCCTCTATGCCTCGACTATGTGGACCACATATTCCCCCTATCTCGAACCTTGTTCACCATGAGCTCAACATCGTCCTCTTTCAGGGTGATGAATAGAGGATTCTTCGTGTATTTCATTTTCTTGTGCATTTCCACCTCCTACACTGTAGTTCTTTTTCCCTATGAGGGTTTTTCCCCACTCTTTGTTGTCTATGCCCCGTTTTCTCTAGACCTAGATGTTTCTCCATTCTTGGCATCCCCCTAAACTTCTTCCATTGACACAATTTCTTTCCTCCTTCACCTCTTCAACATTGCGTGTTAGGGACCTAACCCCTCATGTAGGTAGACTAATACATTTCCATGTAATAAAGGTCAGTATTGATAATGCCTAGCAATAAGGAAGAATAATTCCAATGTAAGAAGACCAATAGAATCTTTTGCTTCTAGAAGGATCTTCCTCTAGATGGTTCTTTTGATAGAAATATTTAGTATAAATAAGAGTCGAGGGTATGAGATTTTTTGTATTGGATATTATTGTAATAGAGCTCTGCTCTGTTAGAGGTTTCCCCCTCGAAGAGGCAAGTGAACATTGCTCTCAGTAATCAAAGTGTTATTTCTAGTGTTATTTTGTTATCATTTTGGTATTATCGTGGTGTTGTTCTGGTTATATTATTTTTTGTCTGCCATTTCTAGATATTTATTTTTGTTCTGCATAATTTTTATATCTGGAATATTACAAGTGGTATCAAAGCACCTTCCTTGACAGAACATTGTGGGTTAAATTGTTTTAGGGTAGAGAAGTATTTCAGCATCTTTAATTTACAGAGATCTGTTGTTACGCGTACAAACCCTTAGTTGGGGATTCATACATGCACGAAAAACAAGTGGTACTTAAGCACACATCTGTTGGCCACCCTTGTAACCCCTATTGGTACCCCTTCCAGTGGTAGAACACCAGAAAACAACCATATACATATTGGCCTAGATCTCCTGAAGCCCTCCATAGCTTAATCGATTGGCCACTTGACTGTTATAGTGCCACCGAGAACAAAACTCAGGAAGATACTCTCTAGTACATGGGTAGTTGGTTAGTATGACTAGGGGTACGGTCTAACCTCCTTAGTTGGTGCCCTGAGATATTGGACCGAGTACTATTGTTGGACCCCGCATGTATATCAGAGAGTTATAACACAGGGAAAACCCTTCTCTGTAGAACCCTTGAATACCTAACCCTTGGGATGGAAACAAAAATAGAACATATAAGATTTATTGCAGTGCAAATGTGTCTCTTTCATTCGAGTTGTGAAATTACTACGCATTTCTTCCTATTAAGCATTTGGACATTTCATCACNACGAGTCTGGATTCTATTGGCACCATTATTCGATACCTATTCTGCTGGTTTTCTCTCTTCTCCCTGTTCGTAGTCATACCTATCATTTTTCAGAAATTTTGTTTTTTGTGTGGACTGAACCTCCTTCCGACACCTTTATTTGGGATTTACCCCATTGGATTCACCTCATCACCCTGATAGTTGTGATACACTTCACCCATAACCCATTTTCTATGTGGTCCCGCCCACCCCTTTTTGTGTTCCCTAGTCATCATGGCCCATACCCATAGCCAAGACTTGGAAACTTGCTTCAATACCTTTCACTCTAATTTCATATAAACTTAACAAGAAGCACGACAGATCAATGCCAATATTATCTCCATCAATCAAAAAAATCATTCCTCCATCGCAGCTTCAGTCGCTACCTCAATCGAGGAACTCAGACAAGATCTCAAACAAGACATTACTACCCATCTTGAGTCTATCGCTATGACGATCAGCGCTAAGCTACATATTCTTGCAGATATTCCCTTATCTAACCCACTTTTTCATACCGAAGGTGAAACTTCCTCTCGTTCCCATAATTTTCAGCCCCATCACTTTTAGCGTGACCTATGCTTTCCACGTTTGGATGTGACCAAATTTGATGGATCGAATCCCACTAGATGGGTAACTCAAATGGAACATTATTTCTCTTTGTATGGAATTATAGATGCATTGGCCAAACTATGGTATGGCATTCTCCATCTAGATAAAGAGCGTTGGCAATGGTGGCAAGGGAGAAAAAATGTTTGCCAAGGGTATGTGTCTTGGACACACTTTGTGGCAGAGATTTATGAACGCTTTGACAATAACACCAACCATTTTGTCCATTTGACAAAGTTGAAACAATCTGGCATAGTGGAAGACTTTATAGCTTCTTTTGAGTGACTGGATTTTTGTACAAAGGGCATGTCTGATGGTTTTTTCCGAGAATTTTTTATCAGTGGCCTCAAGGATGAGATTCATGCTCATATCCTCATGGCTTGGCCTTAGATTTGGTTGGATGCTACTGAAAGAGCTAAGGAATCACAACATGTGGTCTCTTCTCAAAACCACAAACCCTCCTTTATTCCTCGCACTAAACCAATAACTCTCACTCCTCCTTCTACTCCACTCAAGATCCATAAATTGACCAGGGCCGAAATGGTTGAACGCCAACTAAAAGGAATTTTTTATAATTGTGATGACAAATATTTTCTAGGACACAAGTGTAAGGAACACAATATTTTTATGGCCATCTCACATGATGTTTCAGAAGAGGATGTTGAGGCTTCCCTTGTGTCTGTGTCACCTGAACCCACAGACATAACCCCTCCCTCAGACCCTTTTGAAGTAGAACCAGACATTTCCCTAAATGCTCTCACTAGCTTATCTGCTCCCCAAACCCTCAAGTGTATTGGTTACATCAAGCATAGGAAGGTCATCATTCTTGTTGATAGTGGAAGCACCCATAATTTTATTCATTGCCTCATTGCCCAAGAAACTAATTTCTATATATGTCCAACCAATAATTTCCAAATCATGATTTCCAATGGTGGGTCCATGAAATGTGGAGGGAATTGTGAAAAAGTTCATCTCCAAATTGGTGACTACCATTTGAAATCTCATATGTTTTCTATCGAAATGGACAGTTGTGAAATTGTGTTGGGTGCGGAATGGCTAAGGCCTTTATGTCCCATTCTCATGGATTTTAAGGAATTAACCATGCAATTCGACCAGGAGGGCCAACAATATAAATTCCAAGGCATCCCCGTCGGTTCCCCAAAGATCATTCATTCCCATCGCATGGAAATTCTTCTCAAAAAAGATCATTTTGGAATTATTTCGCAACTCCATGCCATCCAAGCCACTGAGACATCCTCTGTGCCGCAGGACCTCTAATCCATCCTCTCTAAACATCAAATGGTTTTTTCCACTCCCCAGGGAATCCCTCCTTCCCATGGTGTTCATGATCATTCCATTCCCCTTGTCCTAGTAATCCTTCCTCCCAATATATGTCCCTATCGTCACCCCTTTTCTCAAAAAAATAAAATTTATAAAATGGTTCAAGGACTTCTCAACACAGGTGTTATCAGCCCTAGTACGATCCCCTACTCTTGTCTTGTGTTCATGGTCCTTAATAAAGAAGGTTCTTGATGCATGTGTCCTGGCTTCCGCGCCCTCAATAAACTCACCATTAAATACAAATTTCCAATTCCTGTCGTTGATGACCTCTTGGATGAATTGAGTGGCGCCTAGTTCTTTACTAAACTTGATCTTCGTTCGTGATACCACTAGATCTGTATGAAAGGGGAAAACATTCCTAAGACTGCCTTTAGAACTCATGAGGGCCACTATGAGTTTTTGTTCATGCCCTTTGTCTTGTGTAAAGCTCCATCCACTTTCCAAAGCCTCATGAATCATGTATTCCATCCTTTTCTTCATCATTTTTTGTTAGTTTTCTTTGATCATATCCTCATCTACAACAAAACCTAGACAAACTATCTTTCTCATGTGGATCGAGTTCTCCATCTACTCTCTCATCACCAAATTTTCTTCATACAATCCAAATGTGATTTTTGTGCCTCAGAAGTAGAGTACTTGGGTCATCTTGTTGGCAAGGATGACATTAGGGTGGATCCTAAAAATATTGAAGCTATCCAAGATTGGACTCACCCAAAGACTCTCAAAAGATTGCGGGGATTTCTGGGTTTAACAAGTTATTATCACAAGTTTGTTAAGAATTATGAAAAGATTGTGGCACCTCTCACTGCACTCCTGAAAAAGAATTCTTTCACTTGGACTCCAACAACGGCTTGGGATTTTAAAACCTTGAAGACGTCCATGTGCACCACTCCAGTCATGACCCTTCTTAATTTCACAAAGACCTTTGTCCTAGAATGTGATGCTTCCGGGAAAGGAATTGGCATTTTCCTTATGCAAGAGGGCCAACCTTTGGCCTTTACCAGCAAACAATTGTCTGAGAGAAATTTCTGCAAATAAATATATAAAAAGGAAATTTTGGCTATTCTTCATGCCGTGGATCTTTGGAGACCTTATCTATTAGGGAAATGCTTCCAAATTAAGACAAATCATCAAAGCCTCAAGTATTTTCCAGAACAATGCCTTTCCTCTCCTGAACAACAAAAATGGGTGACTAATCTCTTTGGATATGATTATGATATCATTTACAAAATAGGCAAAGACAATGTGGTTGCTGATGCACTTTACTGAAAAATATGAAGATGAAGGGTCTCTTTTTTCTCTCTCTTTCATTGTACCAGATTGGCTCCAAGTTGTTCGCCAAGAATGGATACACGATCCCAAAAGTTCTCATCTGATACAATAATGGTAGTCTAATTCTCGAGTTTCCCCAGGGTACTCTTGGCTCAATGATGAGCTTCAATACAAATGTTGTTTGTATTTAAGTAAACAGTCAAGACTCAAATCTGCGGTACTTTTTTGAGCTTCATGCTACACCCACAACTAGACACTCAAGGTTTACCAAAACCTATGACTGGGTCAAACGTTCGCTTTTTTGGGAGGGTATGAAATAGGAAATTCGCAATTTTGTGGCTGAATGTGATGTGTCTCAATGAAAAAAGGGTGAAACTATCAAATCTCCTAGCACACTACATCCGCTTCTGATTCCACCTTCTATTTGGAGAGATATCTCTATGGATTTTATTTTCAAATTACATAAATCGAGCAATAAATCAGTCATCATGGTGTTCGTTGATTTTATTTCCAAGTATGATCATTTATATTCTCTTCAAAACTCATTTACAACATCTACTATGGCTCAAATTTTCATGGATCAGGTCTTCAAGATTCATGGCATGCCACATTTTTTTTTCTTTTTTATCGTGAACCAACTTTCACTAGCAATGTTTTGCAAGAACTGTTCAAGCTACAAGGCACCCAATTGCATCTCAACACAACTTATTATCCCCAGACTGATGGTCAAACTGAAGTTGTCAAAAAATGTTTGGAAAAATATTTGAGTTGTTTGTCATCGGAAAGGAGGAATCAGTGGGCTCAATGGTTACCACTAGTTGAATGTTGGTACAACACTTCATACCATACAGTTATGTTCTTGACTCCTTTTGAAGTGGTATATGGAAAAACCCCACCTTCAAACCTCTCATATTTTCTAGGCGTCTCGAAGGTCCAGGCGGTTGACCAAACACTTACAGTTAGAGAAGCTATTCTCCATAACCTCAAAGAGAATTTGTCCATGGCACAGAATCAAATGAAACAAAAAGTAGATCAAAGTCACTTTGAACGTCAATTTGTAGAAGGGGACCAGGTGTTTCAACAACTACAACCTTACAAGAAAACTTCCCTCAAGGATGACCATTGTCCGAAACTGGCGCCCAAATTTTATGGTCCTTATATCATTCTGAAGCGTGTGGGATAGGTGGCCTATCAGTTAGATTTTCCTAGTCATTCTTAGCTCCATCATATTTTTCATGTTTCCTCCTTAAAGAAGGTGATTGGAACTAAGTTCCAAACTCAAACCAACCTTCCTGAGTTGGACGAAGAAGGCTCCATTTGGATACAACCACAAGTAGTTTTGGACCAGCATGAGTGTCGACTGCGTCAACGAACCATCAAGGAAGTGTTAGTCCATTGGAAATATACAACTCCAATAGATGCCACTTGGGAACCAGCTACCATTCTGCAACAATTTCCCCATCTCAAGACTTGAAGACAAGGTTGTTTTTAAGGGGGAGGACATGTTAGGGACCTAACCCCTCATGTACGTAGAATAATATATTTCCATGTAAGGTCAATATTAATAAGGCCTAGCAATAAGGAAGAATGATTCCAATGTAAGAAGACCTAATAGAAGCTTCCATTTCTAGAAGGATCTTCCTCTAGATGGTTTTTTTGATAGACATATTTAGTATAAATCAGAGTCGAGGGTATGAGAATTTTTGTCTTGGATATTATTGTAATAGAGCTCTGCTCTGCTAGAGCTTTCCCCCTTGAACATGAAAGTGAACATTTCTCTCGTTAATCAAAGTACTATTTTTGGTGTAATTTGGTTATCATTTTGGTATTATCATGATGTTTTTCTGGTTATATTGTTGTTCATTTGCCATTTCTAGCTATTTATTTTTGTTTTGCATACTTTTTATATCTGGAATAATACAATGCATTACTTCTAGAAGCCTGAGTGCGTGCCACAATCTTCCTGGTGTTGGCAGACATGATACTTGTCTTTGTTGATGGTCATGCCTCTACTTTCTCCTTAGTCTTGGTTGCTGTCTTTGTTGTTAGCACCTTCCACTGCATAGGAAAGTCTTTGATGATCCAATCTACTTCTTCCCTTGAGACGCAATAATCCATCTCCGATAATTATTTCTTTGGATCCCTTGCGACCTAGATCCACATATGATGATGGGATGACTTAAACCTAGATATCCCTTCATAATATTGGATCATCTCCACTGGAATGTGCCACACACTAGACATTCTCTGTTGCATGTATTCCAAAAATATTGAAAAAATTACATTGTTTTCTTGTTGATTTTTATTATCCTTCACTTTCCAGAGGGATTCATATCGAGTTTCATAGCATTTCCCCATCTTGTCTACAAACGCTGATAACTTTGGTTCTTTCCAACCTACCAAATCTATGAGGACTATGATCTAGGAATAATGCTACTCAATTCCATGATCTTGCGCATCCCTATAGTCGATCAAGAATTAATTGACTAGGTATGTCGCCTAGCTAAACATTATCTCTTTTGCACACTGCGCGACAATTGCTATGACTCTTGTTGGGGAATCTTCTTTTATGTATTTTATCATCTAATTGCAAGTCATTATCTTGTTGGAAAAATGTGTCACAGGGTCATTGATATCTATGAGAATAATTCCCCTATTTCCCCTGTTGGTTCCAAAATGAAACTTTACTATCTCGGTGATCTCCTTTTCTCCCTCTTTGTTGTCTAAATATTATTTAGGTTGTGCACCAATAGTGGTAAGCCATGTAATTTTGGTGATGAAGGCCACATAAATATAGAATGGCCTATCCATCCATAGAATACCACCATGCACCCTGTCCAAGAGTTGTTTGGCACACATGCCCATGTTCTTACCGCGCCCGAAGTGTGGTATGTCCAAAATCTTCATGATTCCAGAGTTGTAGATCCCTATAATCCACTCAGTGAACTCCATGATGGGTTTTCCTAGGGGTTCTATCTCCCCCGTTTTTTCCAAATAGGTTCCCTTGGCCAAATCTAGGAACTTTTCCATGTCGCAAACATCATGATCTGAGTACCTTAATTTAGGCACTTTCCTGAGCATGTCTTCCATTGTTACTACTGCATCCAAGATCTAGGGAAGTTTGATTTATGCAACGTCCTATGGATTTCTTTTCTGGCCGATGGCAGGCTGGCCTTCTGCCACTATTTATGTTGCATAGTCTTCTTCCCCCTTAGTTTTTGGTTGGTTGGTAATGTCCTCGACCAGAACCTCCTCTTAATTGTGACTTTGTTGTTGGTCCTTCAGTTCCTTAGGTTTAGTAGGTGTTTCTAAGTTAGGGTTTGTGTTGTCATTTGGGTTTGTAGAGATCTGACCCATTTGTCCTTGCGTAGTTGTCGAGTTTTCATCCTTGATCCTTGTCGGGATGAGAGAATCTGTCTCCGAGGTCATGACATCTTCCAATTCTATAACATTATTGGGATATGCCATACTTTCCTTTCTTGTTTTTC
Source organism: Picea mariana (assembly GCA_032191745.1). Classification (NCBI taxonomy): domain Eukaryota; kingdom Viridiplantae; phylum Streptophyta; class Pinopsida; order Pinales; family Pinaceae; genus Picea; species Picea mariana. The sequence goes on from JASDQU010101161.1 coordinate 157,382, forward strand.
CCTATCGAGTAACCCTAATGTATTTCCCTAGAACGTCAAACTTTGGAGGTGTCATGTTGTTGACTGATTAGTCAAGTGTTATCACCTTTACCCAATTTCAATTAATTAAGGGCTATGCATTTGTTTCTGTGCTCTGAAATGACTAAGTGTTGAACTGACCCATGATTTTCATGATTTATAGACCCAGTCATAAATGTTTGGCCTTGCTTTTCAATTTTCTCATGCATTTGCACCGTGTCCATTTTTTACTACCCACAATCTTTCAATTTTACTGCATCACTTATTGTTGGTGACTTTTCCATGTTCCTTCCATTCAACAAACATCCTCCTCTTTTTTTATTTTTCTTGTTTTTCTGATTTTGTCTTGCTTTTTCATTTTTTTCTCCTTTTTATTTCTTTTTTATAAGTTTTTCTCTCCTAATATCTACTATAGTACACTATATACATGGCTTCCTTACTACACTGAAACTACTGAGAGTTAGTAGGTAGATTTTCCCTATACAATTTCAGTCGACTACCATTCACCATTCCTTTCATTTTTCATTCATGTCAAGTCCTATAGTTGCACAAATCCTCCATCTGTGACATTCTTTACTTCATATGGTCCTAGCCAATGCATTCTTAATTTACTGGGATGTTGTAAAAACTTACTGTCATAGAGGAGAAGTAGGTCTCCCTCCTTGAATCTCTTCTTCTTTATGTGTCTTCCATGTCAGGATTTGTCCCTTACTTTCTGTAGCTCTTGGTGGAATCCTTCTAGAATCTTGTCTTCTTACATTTCCATTAGTTTACTTAATCTCTCTTGTATTGCGCTTATTTATATCATATTGGTAATTACTTCTACGCCCAAACTGGGTACCAAAAATTCTAATGGCACCACTAATTCATGTCCATACACCAATATGAATGGTGTTTGTCATGTTAACGTCTTGCATGTAGTTTTGTATGCCCATAGTACTATTGGTATTTTCAAATCCCAATCATCTATGTTAACATTTCAGATCTTTGTCAAGGCATTCTACAAAATCTTATTGAAATCTTCTACTATCCCATTTTCCTAAGGATGATATGGTGTACTCTTATGGTGATAGACTTCAAACTCCTCATTCATAGCCTTGTTGGTACTATTAATAAAATGGGTGCCTTGGTCACTCATCAAAATTCTTGGGCATCCAAATATTGTGATGACCTACTCAAATAAGAAGTGTAATGTTGTCTCTATGCTGCAATCCATGAATGGTGCTACTTCTACCCATATGGTTAAGTATTTGGTCATTGTACTGATGTATCTATCTTCCGGCCTTCTTGTTGGTGGATTAAAAGATCCAAAAACATCTATTTCCCACTTTTCAAATACCTGAAGAGTTACTTGTGGCCTTAGGGGCATCTCATCGCTCCTATTGGGTTTTCCAACCCTCTACCAGACATCATATTTTTGGAAAAATTCTTTGGCATATTTATGAACTATTGGCCACCATAAACTTCTGTGCAATACCTTCTACTCAGTATCTTTTACTACATAGTGTCCTCAAGATATACCTTCATGAGCTTCTCATAAAACCATGGGTCATTCATGTTCCAGTACACACCTTCTCAAAATGATGTTTGCGCCCATATTGTATAAATGACCTGCAATGATTTGATAGTCTATAGCTGTGACTACCATATTTTTCTTCTATGTAGTACTAAACTCCTTTGGTGCAACTCTTGTATGTAATAATTCAATGACATCAATGAAGTATGCATCAACTACATGTACTAAAAATAACTGTGCATCAGGGAAGTTGTCTTCCAAGTTAGTAGTTTATTCTCCATTGGTTACCCTTGAAAAGTTATCAGGTCATGCATCCAGATTCCCTAGTTTGACTATTACTTCAAAATCAAATTCCTGGAATAATATCCTACATATAATCTACATATCCTCTCTCCCAACACTAGCTTGTTGACTATATATTTGAGGGAAGAATGATCTATGAACATTTTAAAATTCTTTCCCAATACGTAATGTATGAATTTATGAAGTGCATATAACATGGCTAGGCATTCTATTTCTACGGTGTTGTAATTATGCTCATATTCGAATAAATTTCTACTTGCAAAGGATATAGGAATATCTAAGTCCCTTGCTCCTAGATGTGATGGAACTTCTCCAAGTGTTATTGTTGATGCATCTAAATGTACATGAAATGCCTTTTCCCAATATGGAAACACTAATATAGGTGTTGTCATGATATTCTCCTTTAGAGTATCCAATCCCTGCTGGTATTCTTCGTTCCACTAAAATTTGGTGTCCTTATTCAACAAATTTTCCATCGGTTTAATAATTTGTGCATACGCGCTGATAAACTTCCTGTAATACCTGTTATGTCCAAGTATGGCTATTAACTGGATCACTGAATTTGGTGGTGTTAACTTCACACTTACAACAATATTAGCAGGGTCAACCAATAAACCATGTCTACACACTATATGTCCCAACAATATCCCAAAAGGTGTGCCAAAAATAGAGTTCTTGATGTTAAATGAGATCATACATTGTCTGGATCTTTCTAACATTAGTCGTAAATCTTATACATGACATTTCATAAGACTAAAAATATTCCATTCATCCAAATATAATTCTAATATCCGATGTATGAATTCTTTAAAAGAAGCTATGATGACCCTTGAAAACATGGTTGGTGCATTCTTCAATCTGGAGGGAATAATTGTATATTGGTAGGATTCCATTCTGTAACAAACATAGTCGTATTCTTGTCCTCTGGAGATATTTTGATCTGATGGTAACCTAAGAATCCATCTATGAATGAATATGCATCCTGGCCTCCCATGTTCGCCAATACCTCATCTGTAAAACAAGTAGGGAAATTCTCATGTAATAAAGAATCATTTATTTTCCTCAAATATACATAAATCTTGATCACCCCTTGCTTCTTTTACTATACTGCCATCAGACTGATCCATTCATATTCCTCCATTGTTTCTATGATACCAGCTTCCCACATTCATCCAATTTCTACTTTCACTTTCTATATACACACTGGATTCAACCGGTACGGTCTCTGTCTCATAGGTCTAGCATATGGTTTTAGGGGTATATTCATATCACCTAGCTTACCTTCTATTCCCTTCATATTTTTAAAATTTGTTGGAAACAAGTCACTGTATTCGCACAATAACTCTATTATCTTTTCTAGTGTCTCCTTATCCAGGTAGTCTCCAATGCTTGCCATTTTAGGGTTTTCTTCCTCCCAATGTTGAATTTCTTATCCTTGATTGGTTCAACAAATGCCTCTGACTCCCAAGATGGACTTTCCACCTCTCTCTCTCTCCTTAAATATCAATGATATGAATGTGTGGAAGTTACCTTATCTCTATATCATATCACCTTATTACGTAGTCTATTCTAGCACACCTCCTTGTGGAGACTTCATGTATTCTCTGCTACCAGTTCCCCAAACTTGTGTCTGAGTTAGAAGCACATGATGTAATGCTTCTCCAGTTGAGTACCCCATATATGGTTGGGTTGATATAATCCTCTTCTCGTGTAGTGGTTCTGTATAAATTATTTATCTCTTCCAAGTCCAAACATATTTCCTCTACAAAACAATCTCCTTCTGAAGGATCCAATGGTGCAATCACTTTGTACTTGCCTGATTCAAAAGTCATTTTCCTTATCTTCGGGTTGATTATAGAATGGTTATCAAATTCCCAATCCAATCAACGTAATGTTTGGTAGAGTGTTGTGTCATATACTATCTCTATCACTTTCAAATCTTCCATAGTGTGCACTCCATTCAAGTATATTGTCACACCTTTAATTCTTCCAATTGGTAACACTTTGTGTTGATTATCTTGTTTCAACTGGATAGGTGAATATCCTAATGTGGGTTCCCCCATACACTTCTATGTCTTCTTAGGTAAGACATTTACTTCGGAGCCTAAATAAATTATGATATCTCCCATATTGAAATCCCCAATGTTGGCATTTAGCCTGAATTCCCTACTTGTTCTTCGTCTTATATGGAAATGATTGATTGTTTTCTTCTCTAACCTCCCTTCTACCTATTTGTTGCATCTTTCTATAAAATTTTGTAAGACCTTAATGGATGATCGATCATTTAATAAATTGACATAGGATTGCATACAAGTCTTCATGTTACTTACTTCCTCTAAAGGTTTTCCTTTGTTGGTGTGATCCATTGAAGATGGCATCTCGTACATTGGTGGATCTTGATTATGTTGCATAGTTGATGTATATGCAATGGTGTCCTTGAGAATATTCTATTTGGATTCCTTAAATGTTTTCTTTTATTTCCATGCATCAAAATGATTTTGTGGCTCGATATTATTTTTGACCCATTGGTGATGATATGGAACTTTTTTTGCTGGATAAACTCTTGCCTCGGCTTGTTTGACAACACAGGTATTCCAATAGAGGACGAACAACTTCAGTAACTACTCACATAACCAGATCAAAGATCAACACATCGATGTTTTCACATGGTAAAACCCCTACGGGGAAACATCCACGGCCCCAGCCAATGCGACTACTTGGAGCAGTTTATTAATGCAAAGAAAACGATTATAGAGAGATTTTACAAGAGAGTTTCTCACAATCGATCATTGGAAAATGACCCTCCATGATCTTTAAATAGAGATCATGGACCAATTGGGTGTTAAGCCATGAATCAATGGGCGTTAAGATCGAGGAGAGTATGAACCGTCAGATCACTCTATGTCAGGAACATATCGTGACCGTCAGATTTCCTAACTACAAATGTATACTAAAGAAACACACTAGAAAACACACTTTTACCTAATGACACAATAGACCAAGTAGATATTAATAACTCCTAAGTGTCTAAATATCCTAACATCCCCCCTTAAGAACAAATTGGGATAGGATTGATGGATTTACAATAGTGACACAATAGGAGAAGGAAGGAGGCATTAGAGCCTATCCCCCCTTAATGAGAACTTCCTGAACTCCTAACATAGATCAAAGTTTGGAAAACTTCACTTCCTTAAGAGACTTTGTGAAAATTTCTGCAACTTGATCTTTTGTAGGGAAAAAGAGCACTTCAATAACTTGATAACGAATGAGATTTCTAATGAAGTGCATGTGTAGCTCGATGTGTTTGCTACACTGATGTTGAACTGGGTCTTTGGAGAGATTGATGGAACTCTGATTTCCACACCAAAGGCTGGTTGGATGATGGTTCTAGAATCCAATCTCTGAAAGGATTTGTCGAAGCCACAGGGCTTCCTGACTTGCATTTACCACTACTCGATACTCTGCTTCTACTGAAGAAAGTGCAATAGCCTGTTGTTTCTTATAGGCCCAAGTGACAGGTCCTAAACCAAGTTTGAAAACATAACCTCCAGTAGAATTACGATCATTAGGGTCACCGACCCAATCTGAATCAGTGAAACCAACCAATAAAGGATTCCCCCCTGAACTGTAATGTATCCCGAACTGAACAGTACCATGAACATAACGAAGTATCCTTTTAGCTGCTTTCCAACTTCTTTCATGGGGTGTTTGCATATATCGGGCAACAAGACCAACAACAAAGGAAAGATTGGGATGGGTATGATTCAAGTATAAGAGGCTACCAACTAACTGACGATACAGGGTGGCATCAAATTCAGGAGAAGTACAAGTGGAAGAAATCTGGACTCTAGACTGAAAGGGAGAAGGGGTTGGTTTACAATTGTCCATGTGAAAGAGATGATGAAGGTCGCAAGAACACTTATACTGGGAAAGAAAAATTTCTTCATTGGTTTGCAAAACTTGGAGTCCAAGAAAATAGTGCAAAAAGTCTAAGTCTGTCATTTCAAATTTCTTCTTAAGGCTGGTTTTCACATGGTTTAAAAGTTTTGAGTCACTACCAGTAAGGATAAGGTCATCAACATAAAGGAAAAGGATTATGAGATGGATTCCTACTTTCTTGGTATAGACATTAGGACCAGAATGGCATCTAGAGAATCTAGTGGCAATAAGAAAGTTATCCATTTTGTCATACCAAGCTCGGGGAGCTTGCTTGAGACCATAAAGAGATTTCTTGAGGCAACAAACAAGGCTAGAGTCATTCTGAACATAGCCAGGAGGTTGTTCCATGTAGATTTATTCTTGCAAATATCCGTGCAAGAAGGTAGATTTAAAATCCATCGCATGGACCTCCCATTTATGTGAGGCAGCAAGGGCAAGAACAAGGTGGATGGAATTCATTTTTTCTACAGGGGCAAAGGTTTCATTATAGTCAATTCCTTCAACTTGGGAAAATACTTTGGAAAATAACCGAGCCTTGTGTCTTTCAACACTTCAATCTGATGCATACTTAGTTTTGTAGACCCATTTTCATCTAATAACTTTTCTTCCTTTTGGAAGAGGTACAACATCCCAAGTATCATTGCCATTAAAGAATGATACTCTTCATTCATTGCTATATCCCAACTTGGATGACCTGAAGCTTTTGCAAATGTCTCTAGATCATGAGTTTCTAAAACTTGAGCCAAAAGAGAATAGGCTCGCTAGAACTGTGAACGTGTCCGACACTGATCTGAAGGATCATCGACAAGATCACCAGCTGCTTCTCATGTTGAACGAACCTACTAGGAAGCGGTGGAGCTGGTGTTGGTTCAGGTTCAAAGGACTCATCTGGAGGAGAGTGAGAAGGCGGAGGTGGATTTTCATCCTCACTGTCATCATCTAAAGAAGAAACAAGATCATAAGAAGGCACAAACGTTGAATATGGCTCGCAGGCCGAAGAAGACACAATCGCCGAATTAGGCTCACAGGCCAAGAGATTTTCATCAAATTTAACATCTCTTCTAATAATAATTTCATTACAATGTGATTGAAGAACTCTATAACCTTTCACATCTTCATAATAACCAACAAATATACACTTCTCACTTTTAGGCTACAATGCTTTCCTTTTCTGATCAGGAATGTGAGCCCATGCTATACTGCCAAATACATAGAAGTGACTTACATATGGTTTAATTTTAGTCCAAGCTTCTTCCGGTGTTATATTTTTAAGAGCCTTTGTGGGAGTGCGATTTACTATGTAATTTGCACAGTTGATGGCTTTTGCCCAAT
>JASDQU010101161.1:164539-174857 GCA_032191745.1 Picea mariana
CTTTTAATGTGCGGTTCTTTCTCTCAGCAACACCATTTTGTTGTGGTGTATATGGAACAATGTGTTGCATTTGGATTCCCTGTGTAGTGCAGTAGCTTGTAAAATTATTATTCACATATTCACCTCCATTATCTGTTCTTAAGCTTTGAATTTGATGTCCAGATTTCTTTTCTACAAGGGCCTTCTAGGCCAAAAACTTATCAAAAACTTCACTTTTGAGTTTTATGAAGTAAACCCAAGTACATATGGAAAAGTCATCAATGAAAGTTAAGAAATACTTGCACCTAGAAAAAGAAGGAGAATAAAGTGGACTACACAAATCACTGTGAACAAGCTGCAAAGGACCCGAGGCATGCCAAGAGGCACGTTTGTCAAAACTATCCTGATGATGTTTATCGAGAACACAACCGGCACAAACACCATCTCTGCATGAAACAAGATGAAGACCAGTCACCATCTGTTGATTACATAGTTGTTGTAATGAGCAATAGTTTAGATGACGAAACCGCTCATGCCAAAGTTTGCTCAAGTCATCGCTATGAGCAACAAAAACTGATGAAAAAGCTGATGACCCAAAGTTGTCAAACTTGTACAACCTAGTAATATCATCATCAATTCCAGTTGTAAGAACATGCTTAGGATCTTTTAGATCCTTGATTACAACTTGGTGAGGTGAAAAATCGACAGTTTTACCATCATATGAATGAGTGATTTGATATACTGATAGAAGGTTACAAGAAAGACTTGGAACACATAATACATCATTGAAATGATCATTATCTACTTGAACTATTCTAGCTCCTACAACACTAAGATATCTATCATCACCAACAAATATTTTCTTGGTGTTACATTCATTTAGAGTAGAAAATATGGCTTTATCCTTAGCCATGTGATAATATTCTCTTGAATCAATAAGCCACTCATCAGAAGAAGAATAAGTAGTAGTAGAATTTGAATTGAAGGAGAAACCAAAAGCAGAAAGTGTATGTTCATGAGAAGAAGAAGTAGAATCAATAATGATGTTGTGTTTCTTTGTCGTTGCTTATAAAGCTTCCATATTCTTGAAACATTTGGACTCATCATGACCATATTTATCACAAAAGTTGCAATGTCTGTTAGTATTCTTACTTTTATATTTTTCTCCTTTGTCACCAGTAGGAGCTGAAGCTGTCTGAGCAGGTTTGGGACCCTTATGTTGTTTGTTGTTGTAGAGAGGATGTTTCTTCTTAGGATACTTGGGTTTATCTTTCTGTTGGGAAACTAAGGCTTTGTTGGAGGGACCTGCAATGTTGATCACTCCAAATTGTACATGCTTATCTTCCTCTCAAATCAAAGAAGAAAAAAAGGACTCAAGACTAGGTTTTTCATAAGCTTCTTCCCCTAGAACCTCTCTCATGGCATACAAGGTAGATACAAACACAAAATATGCACTACCTAGCTTAGAAAGAATAAGATAGATGCAATGCTCTTCTTCCATCTTTATCTTACATTCTTCACATAAAATTCTGAGTGTTCTAAACCTAGATAGATAGTCTCCAAGGCAATAAAAATCATTTGGACTCAAGGTCAGTATTTGATTATATAACTATTGTGCTCGAATAATATTGAGTTTACCAAACATAGATTCAATCGTGTCCCAAGCTTCTTTGGGGTCATCAATATCTTGAAGGTGGTACCTTAAGTCAGGAGAGATGGAAATTTTGATTATTCCACATGCTTCGTCATTCCTATTATCCCACTTGGCTTTCTTATCAACATCAATGGGTGATTTTTCCTTTCCCAATGTAATCCGGTACAAGCCTTTACTTCTTAATAAATCTTTCATATGAGATTTCCAATGGAAGTAGTTGTTGGTGATAAGCAAGATAGGGCTTGTAGAAGACATATTAAATATGCGGATAATGTGGATTTAAAAACTTAAACTGATGATTTGGATGGAAAGAGCTCGAAAAGTTATGTGGTTTTTAAAAAAAAACGGCACTGAAAATGGACTTCCGATGTTAGAGTTATGCCCTTTTAAAAAAAAAGGCACAATCGGTAACCAAATGACCACGTGATTGTATAATTTTCTTGATGAAGTGGCCCACTTTTATAAAGAGAAGTGGGGATCACTTTTACAATGAAGATACTTTATAACAAAAAAGTGGCATGCAAAATAAATAACTCTAAAATAAAATATTAAAGCTACTTGTAATGATTCACTTTTATACTTGAAGTGAAATGCACTTTACAATTTTAGCATGAACTTTTTCAAAAAAGGTAACAAAAGAGAGACTTGAACTCAAGACCTCTTACTTAATAAGACAACTTTTAACCAAATGATCTAGCAAAACATATTGTAATGTTCAGAAGGAGGATTGGGGTTGTTGTTGTTGTTGCTAAAACAAAACTCTTTTCACACAATAAAAAAATTTCGCTTCTCGATGATAGCAAGGGTTGGATCTCGGTTAGCTTAACCAGAAGATGCACCTTTTCCTATTTGTTTCTGAATTGAAGAGATCAAAAAGGGCATGGGGAAAATAGAATACATAGATATAAAAGAGTAGCAACCTGGAAATAAATGAAACAAAACTGAAATAAAACCAAAATACTATTCTGCAAAAATTTAAAAAAATGTGTATTCAAGCTTTATCCCTCTGAATCTGACTGTAATGGTCGTATCTTGGGAAAAAAGAAACCTTTTCGAGTGAACCAGAAATTGTTACAGATTGAAACGAGTGCTCCAGAGGCAGTGGAATAGTCCTCTTAGACCAGAAATGTACGAAAATGACAAAAAATGGATATGAGGCAACTCGGCTTCACGGTCTAGTTCTACAACAGGAGCAGGTCTTCAAACAGGCTCTGATACCATGTTCGACAACATAGGTATTCCAACAGAGGATGAACACCTTCAGTAACCACTCACACAACCAGATCAAAGATCAACACACCGATGTTTTCATGTGGTAAAACCCCTATGGGGAAACATCCATTGCCCGAACCAACGTGGCCACTTGGAGCAGTTTATTAATGCAAAGAAAAAGACTACATAGAGATTTTACAAGAGATTTTCTCACAATCGATCATAGGCAAATGAACCTCCATGATCTTTAAATAGAGATCATGGACTAATCAGGTGTTAAGCCACGGATCAATGGTCTTTAATATTGAGGAGAGTATGGACCGTCAGATCACTCTATGTCGGAAACATATCGTGACCATCGGATTTCCTAACTACAAATGCATACTAATGGATACTAAAGAAACACACTAGAAAACACACTTTTACCTAATGGCACAATAGACCAAGTAGATCTTACTAACTCCCAAGTGTCTAAATATCCTAAAAAGGCTCCTCCTTGTGTAGCTATGTTGATATTTTTCCCATTATCCCTGGCTTCTATAGAAATCCAGTGGACATTTTGATTGTTCTGGTTCCTTTTTTCCTATATTTTTACCAAGAGTGTTGGGAAGTATTCTATGTCAAGGTTTGTTGTGTGAAAATACATGCATCTCACAAGTGGAAGTGGAAGATACCTTGCATAATGTCATGGTTGTTGGATTTTATGGAAGACTATTGGTCGTTTTCCTCATGCAAGTCCTCCTCTACCTCGACATCCACCTCTAAATCTACCCCTATCTCCTCATGGTGCATTGTATTGGGGTACCTCATTATATTGCATAGGATTATACTATGGTTGTGTATTGTTGTATTGTGGTTGTGCATGGTTGAATTGTGGTTGCACATTGTTAAACTGTGGTGTAGCTTTCCTTGTCATCCTCTCTACTTCCACCTCATAAGTTTCTGAAGTTCTTTCTCTCATCATCTCCAACTTTCTATAGTCCTTATCATCATGACCCATTGATTTACAAAAATCATAGTATGAATTTTTTGGCACTGTATTATACTTATTAATGATTGGAAAATGACATGCATCATGCCCATGTGTCTTAAAAATATCACACCATGGTCCTCCTATTGGCAAGGGGTTTGACACCCCTACTTCCAAGTATTGCGAAAAATTTGGACTTTGCTCTTATGATGTCCTTATGCTGCATAATATACATCAAACAACTTCTCTCTTCTCTTTCCCCTTGTTTGGGTTCAGTTGAAATGTCAAATTATTCATATCCTCCTTCATATCCTCTATTGTTGGATCTAATTGTTGATAATGGTTTTATTCCACATACAGGGCTGATTACAGGGCCTCTTCCTGAGTTTGGAACCTCTACTATCTCAAAGGATACTTCAAGTGTGGTAATAGTGAATTCACAAACAACTACCTATGTTGCATGTCAATAATAGAATACTTCAACTTACCTTTCAGATGTTTGAACCTTTGAACGATTTCTCAGAAAGAATCACTTGGTTTCTTCCTGATTTCAATCATTTCATTCATGCATTGGTCTTTTGAGCTTGGATTATGAAATTCATTTACCAGTAAATTTTTCACCTCTACAATAGTTTTAGTTTCTCCTTGTGGATTGTTTACATCAAGGCTCATGTACCAGTCCAATGTGCAGTATCTGAGTGTTATAGCTAAATGCGTGACTTTAGTATCCTCCTATGTGATCTTATTTTCTTCCCATATATTTTCACAAATAAATAGATGTTTTCATGTTCCTTCAATGCCTCACCCCAAAACTATGGTAATATGATGGTGGAATCTAGTCCTTCCATTTTGAATTGTGTTGAACTATTTCCTATGCATGGTGTAGATAATTTATTGTTACTTCCTAAACTTATTCCCCTAGTTGGTTGTCCTTGATTGGACCCTTGACTTGTTTCTCCTCTTCCAATAAACTTTGGTTGTCTAAATGTTGGTGTTCTTTCAGGTGTATTAGTCGCACATGGGGTTGTAGGTTCAAAACTGACTGTGATCTAGATTGGAATTTTTCCTTCTATACCTGACCCTGGACCTCTTGTTTTCTTTCATATGTTGCATGTAGGATTTTCTCAATCTTCTCCATAGACCATATATCGTCTACCTCTTCTTCATCACTCGCAAATCCCTCTCTATTGGCTATGGCCCTCTTTTTGTTATTCATCTTATATTGGTAAGGTATACCATTGCATGTCTTTCCATATTTTTCCATTATCTAATTTATCTAGTCCCCTTCAATCATGATTGGGTCCATGGACTCCTTCTACTTCCCTTTATCCATCTCCCTGTCCATATCTCAAACTCCTGCCAATGCTTCCATCATTGCCCAATGTGCACAGGGAAGTTTAGTTGTATGATTCCATGGTCATAACACCTTTGTCATACAATAAAATATTGATAGAAGTATAAAGTGATCTGACGTACCTACATTTGGGTCCCTTCACAAAATCCTTCTCTGCAGCAATGTAGGAATTCACAATATCAGCCGCAAACTTGGTGATAAACCCTGCAATAATACTGTCTAACCAAAAATCTATTGCGTGTTTAAATTTATTATTGACTCTTTGCAACTGTGTGATATCGATAGGATGCCACTCTAACTATCTGATCTGATTCATAGGATGGCTTTCCTTCAACCTCAATAACCACTCCTCCAATAGATGCGGGAAATCACAGAAACATTCCTCATGGAAATTGCTAAACACACATTTGTCAAGATATTTTTGTGGTGTAAACTTAGGGTTTATTTTTCTCTTTTGTGCAAACTTGAGTTCCTTTGTCCTCAAACATCTTTCAATATCCACCTTCATTGGATTCCATGGCCTAAACATTCCCTTGTATTCTTTCATCCTCCATGATTTTCTTCACTAGATCTTGTTAACACTCGGTATTTTCCTTGGGTTGTATCAAGGAAACCCTGAGGTAACCATTTAAAACACTTTGGACTATATTTTGACCTTATATAATCAGAGAGGGCTCTCTCAATATCCAAAAGGTTGTCTCACTCAAAATATATTCAACAATAACACTTAGAAGGTCAGATTTATAATAAGAATAGGTTATTTTTATAAAGTTTGGTGGTTTGACAAGCAAATAGAAGTATCCTTGGGAAATGGAGTCAAAAATTGAATCTTAATGACTTGTAGATAATAACTAGAAAAATATTGTCTATCAACCTTGAGGAAAGGTAAGAATTAGGTTAAATAAATAGGATAATGAGATGACAACCTGAAAAATATAAAAATCCCACTGCAGTAAGAGCATATATCTACCGATGAATTCTTATTACATCTTTAGAAGAAAACATAAAGGGGAACTACTTGAACAAAGCACCATAATGAGATGAATTATGTACCAATAATTCACAGACACATAACAAGTATACACTTAATAAAAAATGAGCATCACAGATGAATTCCCTTAGAAAGCACAAAGCATACCAATAGATAGTGCAATATTGAATATGTAAGAAAGGAACACATATTGAACCAAAATTCTATAATGAATCTCAAAGGAAGACAAGAGTATCTTCTGTATTAATCTCACAAAAAGATAAACAAGCTCCAATAGAATACAAATGTCTCCTTCTCCAAGGGTCGAACCCTTCTCCAAGAGTTCCCTTCTCCTTAAATAGAAAATAACACCACAATATCCTTAGGAGGTATAATCCCATCAATTTCATTGGATTCTAGGCCTTGGAGATAGGTGGCAATAGTCAAAGAGACAAAAATCCAACAAACTACTAATTTTCAGAAAGTTGTTGGATGTCATTAATAAATTGTTTCCAACTCATTGCATGAGGTCTTTAATAGAGATAAATCTTAGGTTCAGGTGTCCCTTGACATATAACTGATTCATGATAATTCATTTGAACCCTCCTTAATAGGTGGCAACCTCTCAACAAGGAGAATATCCAACAACTATGAAAAACATATAGTTCATAGTGCCAATTTGCAGCGCACTGGTGTTTTAGTTGTTTCTCTCAAAAGTCAAACTGGGTCAAGCTAAAATTTGGTCAGCAAGTCAACAAGGATATCATTATCCTCCACAAAACATTTCAGAGACTCCCACATAACCTTTTTAAAGTTACGATCAAATCTTTAGAAGCAACGACTACAGGAAATGAGTTCATAGTGCCCCTGTCTCAGTTCGCAGCACATGTGATAGTTCAAAATTCTAAAGGAAAATCAAGTAGCCAAACCCTTTATTGACCTTCAAACCAAACACAAATGCTCATGGAGTACCTGATGACCCTGATTTTGATGTTGATAATTTTGAATTTTCACCAGGATGCCTGCAACCTATCCAACCTACAACCCTCTTCTTCCACCAGTTCGCAGTGCAAAATCAAACATAGCTTGCACACTTCGCGGAGGTTGTTAGTTGATGGTATGACATAATCCCTAGACAAGTGGTTAAATTGTAGGCTTTGAAAACCATAAATCCTCTTTGACATGATTCTATAATTGCAATGATGACACAATTGAAATCATGGAGTAATTAGAATACACCGTGAACTCTCCTAGTGAGTTAGAAGCACATCAAACCATTTTATCTTGACACATGAATGGATTTATAGTGACAAAGGGGAGACTTTGAGTAAAACCTATATGTATGACATGTCAAGGAAATTATGTAAAAAATTAGAGGTATGACTCATGGGGCTTCTTACCTTGTCATGATAACAATCACATAGCTCAAAATTTAGACCAAGGCTATACATATCCTTATTCATTTTGAAACCAAATATAACTTTATGATTACAGCCTGAAGACTCGACACTTATGTCCTATAAACCTTATGACTCAAAAAACAAAACCAAGGTGAATTGTTTGACCTATACAATCTTATGTGTTAACATATGGCTCCATAGAGGATGGCATGATCCTTGTGAGCTGCCAAGAACATGCATTTTTGGTTTCCTTATCCATTGGGAATTGATATTCCTCCTTGAAAAATACACTGATCATGCTTCATTTTCATCTGTAAAAGCAAACTAAAATAGAAGCAAAACTCATTCTTTGAATCATTCAAACAGCCATCCACACTTGCAAATCTTCAAACTTAAAACTAATTGTTGAAATATATTCTTAAAGTGTTGAGATTATTTCACACAAACTACCTACCCTAAGTTGTCCCCTGGGTTGCATGATCAAGTGAAATGAGAAATCCAATGGAGCCATAAAAGCATCTTGTCCACTAGTTGGATCCCTTGCATGTGTTTCTTCAAAGGAAACAAGGAATACAAATGGATCTAAGAGTTTGAAATCAGTTTCAACACTGACCAAATATGAAAACTTAAGCTCACTCACTGACTGCAAACATGTTGCATAAGGATCTCAACGAACATGAGTAAAAACCACTTGTTGGTCAATAACAAAGGAAGGACTGAGTGTGCATATAGTTTCTTTATGTTCACGAGTATGAAATGATGTACCAGTCCCTTCCTTCATGGTAGATATATTTTGTTTTGCATGTTTATCTTTAAGGCCACTCTCACAGAAAATGGCCATAATCTGATCATTGTCATGAACATGCATGTCAAACAGAAAACTCATGTATTTGGGACCTTCATCAATTTGAAACTCTTGTTCCTGTCAACCGAAATCTAATCTTGATTGCCTAGGAATTCTTAATTCATATTGTCAAAAGATATAGGACTATGACAGGTCACTTCACATTCATAAGTTTCTAAAACAATGCACTCTTCCTCAACATTTTCTGACTGCGAGGTATATTCATCATAAAATATTTCATTGTCTAAAGTTCTCAGACATAAACTTTCAAAACTTTGATTACCACCTATTTCTTAAAATATTTTAGAAAATGAAAAATTTGAAACAAGATTGGAGTGACCATACTTAACTTTCCTTTCATCATCCCAAGGATAAAATAGTTGATTTTCAATATTCGAATCTTGGAAGCATTGCTGAAGCCATATGTAATCTTGATTTAGCTCTAAAAACCCTATGTGGTTTTGCATAAAGCCAATTATTTGTGCTTGATTGGTGATTTTAAAACCCCCTTTCAACAACTCAAATGAAGAAAAACATAAAGGAAAAGAATTACCTTCAACATGATCATTGTTTGCCTCATTTGCAGCTGTGAAATTATGATATGAGGGTTGTGAGCTATCATTAATTGTATGAAAATAATCATTTTTTGATAAAAGGCCTAGAGTTGGTAGCTCAAGAAAACAATCCTCATAATAATCACAGATTGGTGAATAAAAAATCTCTTGACTTTCAACAACAAGGGAACTTGGCACAATCGTTGGTAAATCATAAATCTGATCATAACTTTCTATAATATTATCCTCATGAAAAACTAAACAGAGTTCTGAGTCAACCTCTTCTTGTTGTTGATACATATTCTCACAGTTTTCAAGATTAAAATTTTCATCCTCTGTATCATCTAAAAAGTTATCATAATCTTTGAGATTGTCCTCCACCTCCTGGGCATTAGAGAACATTTGTTGGAAGGTGGTAAACCTCTTCTCCGAAAGAAACATAAACAAGTCTGGAGGGAGATTTGTTGCATAGTATAACTTGGAAACATCTTTATATGGTTGGATTTCTTTGGGAATTTGATGGTAAAGATCGACAAACCTCTTATTAAAACTTGACACAATTTCACCCTCTTGTTTCTTCATGGAATAAAATCCTGAAAGGAGCAATTTCAAGGGTTTTCTTTCACTCGAAAATCTAAGAAAGAGTTCCCTCAATTGATACCAAGAGCTAATTGATTCAGGATGTAAGTGTTTAAACCATTTTTTGACCTTTCCTTGCAAAGACAGATAAAAATATCTCATAGACACATCACCAAATTCAATCTCAAAAAGGTCTACAAACTTTTCAAAAGGATGACATGTTTTTCAACGGACAGTTCATCAAGCTTTCCATAAAATATTGGAAGATATTTATAATGTTTCAAAGGAAAGTCATGAAGGATGGAAGGAAATTTAAGAGGCATGTGTCTTTCTTGAATCTTGGATGGCACAAGATTTAGGACAGTATGTACAATTCTAGCTTTGGATTCATTTTTCTCATAATAGTGTTCATGAACATCATAGGATTTAAGAAAAAGGGCATCATCAACCCCAGATGTACATGAAGAAAGTATGTCTACTTTTTTCAAAGAGGGATATACAAGAATGGATTCATAGTCTCCTTTTTAAAACAAAAAGTGAAGAAAGACTCTTTTAAATAACTTAGGAAAGGACAAGAAGACATTGAATAAGTAGAAAAGTACTTGTTGAGTAAATATCAAGCCTGTGTTGATATTGAGAGGGGGGTGAATCAATATCAAGTACAACTTAAAACCTTTTTCAACTTATACTTAAACCTTTCAATTATATCCAATGAGCAATTAACAATAGTATAAGAGTTACACCAATACACCACAATACACCATGCACAATATATGATAAATAATCAATAGTTATTGTTCAA
>JASDQU010101161.1:197404-221532 GCA_032191745.1 Picea mariana
ATTGTGGTCTTGTATATGAACGAAGAGATGGAGCAAATTCCAAAGTTGAGGAGACAAAGGAAAAAGTTCCAAGAACAAATTTTGTTTCAAGTTCACCTCCTCAAGAAGGCTTTAAAGGTGAAAGTTCAAGAACTTTTGTTGTAAGTTCAACCCCTCCAGCATGCAAAGTTTGTGCTCAAGATGAATGAAAATGTATGAAACAAGAGAGTTATGACAACCATGCAGACAAGAACATTGTTGTTGGTATTCAAAGGAGATCTTGTAACTCTTCAAATTCACCTCCTCAAAGAGGCGATAAAGGTGAATGTTCAAGGTATAATTGTGCTTATCATTCAGTTGCTTTTGATTATGTTAATCATGATAAATTTGCATGTAAAAATTGAAGAAAAAGTCCATGTACATATTGTGGTTTATATGACCATCATGTTTCAAAATGTTGGAAAAGATTGGCCACTTTCAGGAAACTTTATAAGCAAAGACAACATGAAAAGAGGATGCAAAAGATTTGCACTCATTGTCAGAAGAGGGATCATCTCATTGACCAATGTTGGACATTGCATCCAACCACTCATCCACAACACAAGAAGTATATGGATACAGAGATTGGCAAGAATGGAAGAGGAGATTCCATCATCGATGTGAGTCAAGATGATTCACAAGAGGACGATTTTTAGTAGAAAAAGTCACCATTGAGTTGGCTTGGTAAGAAATGGTTGGATTTCTTGAGCAAGTAAGGCTTGCATTTTTCTATTGTAGATGGATATTTCAGCCTTATGTATGCATTTATGTTGAGAATATGACAAGTTGCAACAATTTTTAAGAACTTGTATGATGCAAGTTGCATGTGAATGCAATTCATTTGAAGGCATTTTTGTTTTTTGCACAAATTCGCCAGGAGGATGTAAAAGATGGGTATGATGTTCACTTGTTACAGCCATATATCTTTTTCATATTCCTCTCTTATGTACCCAAATGTTTTGGGTTTATGTACTTATGTTTGTACTTGAAGGAGAGTTGAAGAGTCATGCACATGCATTTGTTTTTGTGTATGTGTAAGCAGTGAACCTGGTGATAATTCATCATGAATGATTCATGATTATAACTTGATTGTGTATCATGAATGTCAACTTGTCAGTTTGGGAAGGTTGATATGTTTCGAATGATTTTCGACTTGTGTCGATGTTTGCTTGACAACTATGTTGTGTCGATCATGTTTTCGACTTATGTTTAGTCGATGCTAGTTGTTGGCTTGTAAGTTGATTTTGAGTACACCAAGATGCAAGAAAATGCCTTGTACTTTGATGAAGTACAATATGTGACCATTTTCTTGAAGAGAAAAAGACTTTGTTGGCATCATTTTCAGTCTTGTATAAATTTGTTTTCAAGATTGATGGTTTTCTTGGCTTGTGACAAGATGTCGCAGGAAAGTTTTTGCAGTCATTCGAGAGAGGATTGTGTTGATGTCAAAGAGTTTGAAAGAGGGAATTGATTCTCAGTGGGAAGGTTGGCAGTCTTCCAAGAACAAAGAGAATAGTGGGTCAGTAGCATCCAGAGAACAGTGGTTGAAGGACATAGTCAGTTGCAGTGCAAGGCATGTCAAAGTATCCAGGTGATTGTCGAAAATACTTTTGAAGTAGAATCAGTTGATAGAGCTTGAAAGCAAAGGAGTATTGAATCTCAGACAGATAATCATAAGCTTTTGTGGGTCCAAAATCCTTTCAGTGGGAAGGCTTGATCAAAATCTAGACCAGGGGTCAAAATTTAGCTCAAAAATCAAAGTTCTCGTAATTGCCTCAAAACAAACGGGTGCATATCCCTCGTCGTCACGAACCCAATGCAACTCATTTGGGTTCAAACGGAAGTCATATGAGAGAGATATTGTGATCTGTTTGAATCACCAAATAGGTAAAAAAAATGAGTGTTGACTATACAGTCCGTACGGATGCTGACGTGTCATGTCCATATGATGACATGGCACGTCCAAACACCGAGGTGGCAGATGGTGGCATGGAATTCACTCATTGGCAGATGTGGTTGAATCAATTTGTGACACGTGGCATTTAATGGGAAAATGGTGTGGTGCCACGTGGCCCAGTCACGGGCTGCCACGTGGCACCGTTGTAATTGGTTGTTGGTTCAAAAGATTATGGAGTCCATCAGACTATTCAAATATTTAGCAATGGCCGCCTGACCAACATACCACATGGTGTCACTTGTTATGTATATGGTTTTATATTTAATTAAATTGAATTAAAGTTTGAGTTGGGGCGCGTCCGGGCTGGGGATTAGCCCCAGCCCTCGGTCGTACACTTTATACATATGACCTTAAATATTGCGCACACGCGGGAGTTTGGTAATTTTAAATGGATATCCCCCAGTCGTGTGTATTACCATGTGACCTTGCCTTTTTGCGCGCGAGGGGAATTTGTTTTTTTTNAATGGTTAGCCCATGGTTTTGGGTGCTTACCCATATGCCCATGGCTTTGGCGGTTAGGGGCTGGGCACACCCTAACTGTTCGACAGTGTGCACCATTATGCGATTGCACACCAGTGCTAGGTTTTAGCATGATTTTTTGAGCATGTTCTTGGTTGGACACCCAGAGGTGCATTTTGGCAAACCAGAGACAACAAGCTTGAAGGAAGAGAATGGAAGGAGGCCTATCTTCTTCATTTTTTGGCCAAATGAGGTGTCGTAAAAGCTCAAATAGGGGTTTTTGGACGTTCTGAATCCATTGGCACTATTTTCAAAGCCATTTGAAGACTTATTTTGTAGTTTTTTAACCATTGAAGTTTCAGGAAGCTCCAGGGAGCTTGAAGCCCTCATTGTTTGAGGTTATGCTCAGATGAGCCCATGTTTGTTTTCTGTGATTGAATAATCATTTTTGGCTAATTGTTATGCTCTGAACACTTTGGGATAGGTTTCAGATCCATTTGAGGACTTTATAGGTGTTTTTTCCAAAGAAAAGCTCAGGGAAGCTTAAGGCCACATGTAGAAGAGGTCATGCTCGGATGAGCCATGATCTATTTTCAGAGTTTTATTAGTCATTTTTGGGGGTTTTATGTATTCAGATCCCAATGGTACAGTCAAAATTTCCATTGGAGTTGAGCAACAGATTGTAAAATAATTTTTGACAAATTAATCCCAGAGAGCTAAGTCCATTGATGGAGGCTCAAGGAGATGTAGCCCGGAGAGGGGTGAACTCCTTTATCATGTTGTTCTTGTTGTGAGTGTTTGATGGTTATTATTTGCTGAAAGTTATTTTTGCTGATGTATTTATGAAAACAACATATTTAATCTTGCAAAGACCTCACACATAAACATTTAAAAGAAGCATGAACTTAACACATAATCTATCTTGCATATTTTAACACATGGAGCAAGGTCCTGTAAAGTTTATTTAATGAAGTAGAGGGTGCTTGCATAGCATAAAAAGTCAGCCCACTATTTTCAGATCATCCACCTCTATGACATTCCTATCAATAACATTATTAGAATCATGAATATACTTCTTACCAAAGATACATGGAATGCATCTTGAAATTTAACAGTAGGTGGAAGGGAAAGTTTGTATGCTCTATTGGTCCCATTCTTTCTAGGATTTCAAATGGTCCACAGTAGTAGGGTGATAAGTTAGCACAAGTCCCCATCCTTAGGGAGATCCTTTTGGGATTTACCCTGAGATAGACATGATCTCCCACCATAAATTCTTTATGATTTATCTTCTTGTTTACATAACTCTTTTTCCTATCCTAGGCTACTTTCAAATTCTTCCTTATACTGATCTTTTCCTTGTCCATTTCCTTCATAAATTCCGGTCCAATTGTGATCTTTTCCACTGTATTTTCCTAACTATTTGTAACTCTAAACTTTCTTCCATATAGATCCTCAGATGGAGTCATCTTCAATGATTCCTAATAACCATTTTTATAGGAAAATTCTAGCAAGGGTAGAGATTCTTCCCATTATTTGGGTTGATGCAATACATGCATCCTCAACATTTCTTCCAATTCTCTATTCACTATTTTAGTCTATCCATATATTTGAGGATGGTAGGCCATGCTAAATACTAACTAAATTCCCAATGCTACAAACAAGACCTTATAGAAGTTTGAAGTGAACTTTACATCTCTATCTGAAATTATGGTCTTAGGTAGACCAAGTAATCAAACAATTTCCTTCATAAAAATGTTTGCAACATCTATAGCCTTAAAAGTATATTTAATGGGAACAAAGTGAGATTTCTTGCTAAAATTATCAACTAATACCATGGTGGAATCATGTTTTCTAGTTGTCCTTGGAAAACCTATAATAAAATCCATGGATATTATCTCCCATTTCCATTCTAGAATTGGCAATGGATGCAATAATCATGCAAGATTCTTGTGTTCAACATTGACTTGTTGACACTCCAAACACTTGTCAATATACTTAACATTGTCTTACCTAATTATTGGCCAGTAATAGGACTGCCTTATTACTATTGTCATTTTATGATCTAGGATGACCAACATAAGGTATCCTAATAAATTCATCCATGACCATATGTTTTTGGTCTACTAAATCAGGCACATAAAACCTATGGTTGTACATCATTAATTCATGAACTGCAAGTTGATACCCTTCATAATTCTTCTCTATGGGCTCTTGATACAATTCCTCTCTTACCTGATTGAAAATTAAAATTCTATGATTAATGTCATTCTCACCTATACCTGTTGTGGATAAGTGTATTTTCTACACACTTGGGATGAGTGAATATGCCACTCTATTTTCCTTTCCCTTTCTGTGTTTTATTTCAAAATCAAACACACTAATCAGAGCCATACATATAGCCTATCTAGAACTCAATTATGCTTGAGAAAACAAATCATTTAGACCATAATAGTCCGTCAGCAAGAAAAATCTTCTTCCAAGTAAGTAATGTCACCACATATTCAATGTGTGCATTATTGTTGCAAGATCCAAACCATGGGTGACATAGCACTACTCATGATGATTTATATTTCTTGACTCTTAATTGATCACTTTCCCTTTTTGCATACAAAAATCTACCAATTCCTTCTTTGTAAGCATTAATGTAAACCACTAATGTTTTCTTAGGGTCTGCAATATTCAAGACAAGGGAATTAGTCAAAAGATGCTTCATCTATTGAAAGTTGGCCTCACACTCTCTCAACCATATAAATTTCTTCCCCTTCCTCTGTAATGAAGTCATGGGATGAACAATCTTGGAAAATACCTTAATAAAACTTCTATAATATCCATCTAATCCCATGAATTATCTTACCTCTATTACATTCTCAAGAGTAGGTTAATCCATGATTTCCTTGATCTTCTTTAGATCTACTAACACTCATTCTATTGATATTATGTGGCCCAAATATTGGATCTCCTTATGAAAGAATTCACACTTGTTGAAATTTGCATATAGTTTGTGATCTCTCAGCACTTGTAACACCCTCTTAAGATTATTTTTGTGCATTTCCTCCATCTTGGAATGCACTAGAATATCATCAACAAACACTAATACAAACTTATCCAAATACTTTCTAAGAAAATTATTCATTAAGTACATGAATGTAGTTAGTGCATTGGTAATCCCAAATGACACTACCACGAAATCATAGTGTCCATATGTTATTCTAAAGGTTTTCTTTTGAATTTCTTTATCCTTAATCCTAACTTAGTGATATCCAGATCTCAAGTCAATCTTAAAGAAAATTGTAGCTCCTCTAAGCTGATAAAAAAGTTCATTAATTTTGGGTAATGGATACTTATTATTGATGTTCATCTTGTTTAACTAACAGTAATCAATGCACAACTATAATGTACCATCATTTTTCTTAAAAAGCAATGTGGGTGCTCCCGAGGGGGATACACTTGAGATACACAGGACTGAAACTTCAAATGTACCAACTTCAGTGTGTTCATCATGTACGGTACTTAGTAATGTTGGTACCACTCTTGACACATTATCTATTGAAAAATCAATATCTCTCATAGGACGAAGTCTAGATACCTTCTCTAGAAATAGATCCTTAAACTCCTACAACATTGGGTGATGTTCAACCCTTAACTCTTTTCTTTTTGTGGTATTGATAACTTGTATGGAATACAAGGGACACCCTTTGCAACTAAAATTTTTAAGATACAATGTTTATATATACCTAAATAAAACTGGGTTCTGAATTCCTTGCAACACCCTCATGTTACCTTCAACATCTTCACACTTGAATTTTTTTTCATAGGAGTTCAAATTTTCTTTTTGAACTACTAACCATTCCATGCCTAGTATCACGTCATATGATACTAGGGGTAGTATATTCAATGCTACTTGAGTATGCAATCCACTCATTTCAAATGGACAAGCCTCTATTACCTTTGCAACATTTCTCTTAGTCGTTGAGGCCAACTAAACCAACCACGCCTTTGCATGTTTCTTTCTCTGTAAGACACATGATTTAACAATTTAACGCGATACATAATTAATATTGGATCTACGGTCAATCAAAATAGAAATGGGTTGCATGGAAATTATACCTTTGAGCTCCACTATAGAATTTTGGTGGTTTGTTTCCCAATTTTCCAAAGTTGTGTATATCTTAGGCACACTTCTAGACACATCATTGACCATAGTATCTTCCAAAACAAGATAAAACCTTTTGATATCATGCTTCATGTGAGGAAAATATATTAACATATGTGATTCTCCACAACCCCAACAATTTAGAAGTATTTTCTTTAGCTCCTCTAGTGTTTCTCTTTCCTTCTCTTGTAGCCTATTTCCACTCTGAGATGGAAAATTCTATTGGTGCACATTCCTACTCTCTTGAACGAAATGAGCACCTTTCTTCAGATTGTTTTATGGGGAAAATTTGAATCCCTTATTTATAAATATGATCTTATCTTTTCTCTTTCAATCCCCATAAGGTTATTTCCCATGCTTGGATTGATCATAAGAACACTTATCCTTCCTAGTTATATCCTCTAAGGTATTAGCATCATCAAATTCAACTTTTTCCTAGTTGGAATGTGGAAACCCACTAAGAAAATTGTGTATCCATGCCTTCTCATCCTTGAGTTAGGGAAAATACCTCAACAACTATAGGAATCTCTCGGCATACACATCCATGATAAGGTGCCCCAATTATGTTCATGGAATTCTTTGATTTTACTATCAAATTATTTCTATGACAAGTAGGTTTTATGAAATAATTCTCAAATTGTTTCAAGGTCATACTACTCTCCTTAAATCCTTTGACTTCCTTTAGGTCCTCCCACCATATGGAAGCTCCACCATTTATATTAAATATGGCTATATTTTCTTTATTTTTTTCCAAGTAGTTATGTACTAGAAAATACTTTCCTAGTCTCAACATCCAAATGTTGTCTTCTTCTTCTCTCTTAATTTATCCACGAAAGATAGGTGACTATCCTTCTTAAATTCTTCCATAAGAGAAATCGGTGAGTTTATATTATTTTTCTTCTTCCTAGGAACACTTGATCCCATCTCATTGTTGGATAGTTCCTTACTAGTATCCTTCCCACTATATGACACTATGGAAATACTTCCACTAGCTCTAATTTTATTTGCTTCCTAATGCTTATTCTTGGAAGAAATATTTCCTTCATTGTTATGAGACAATCCATGCTTCTGGGAATCCAAAGGGGTTTTCAATCTCTCTAACTATTGTAGCTCTACATTACTAGTGATTGGATGTTAGCGTAGATGCTTCTAATTTTCTGACAAACTCTAAAGGAGTACTTCATTTATCTCTTCCCCCTCATCATGAGCTCTCACGATCCTCTAATTGTTCGATTTTAGACTTTTGACAATACCTACTAGATCTAGAGCGGTTTCCCTAGCTCTCCGATGATCAAATTCTTCATATTTTAAGTGTGAGGTGTCTTCAATGCTATGCTGCACCATTCACCTCTACTTCCTTTTTAGTATGCTCTACGTATGGAAACAATGAAACATCATTCATCATCACATAAAATTTTTAAACATGTACTCCTGGAAAAATATTTTTTTTCTTAATCATCCATGTGGTCTTAGTGAACCATTCAAGCCTAGAATTTGAAATTTTCTTACGATAGTGGGATGTCCAATTTATCATTATATTTTCCTAAGGACTCGGGTTCGATCCTTCTAAAATCCTATTATTCATGATATATGTGAGAAATTTGATTATATATACATTTAATATGTTAAATATTACTCATTAAACATCCAACTCCTGACGAAATACCTCAAGGGGTTCATTACAGATATCATAAATCCAATATTTCATGATCGTATGGTTACACTTCATTCTGCAGAACCAGATCAACGTTTGGTAGTGAATTGGGATTTCTACTCATATGAATAGAATGTTACTCTACTCACATTCTCATCTTGATGACACCTCTCTAATGAATCATTCTTATCAATCAGTTGATCCTTAGGGATGGAAATTGATGGTCCCGATCGTATTGGCAACTCAATCTTCTTAGCAATTATCTCCCTTCTCATCACCTATTTTTCATGTGAATAGGTGGGGCCCTTTACTATTAGAGTGCATCAACTTTGAATACTCATAGATCATTCTGATCAACTATCTCCGATGACAATTTTCTAATGGATCCAACGGTCATTGGTGCATCCCATCTGATGGTCAAGATATATTCTTGATCCTATAATTGCATGATAGTTAACTAACACCTCTCTTCTCCTAAGTCTTTCTTGACAGATCAAACCATTCTATTAGAACATAGAATTGTAGGGGTCAAAATGAGTCACATATTTGATTTTTACATTTTTACCTTGACATGTCACACCTCCAATTGTAACAAAGTTCACTTTGTCATCATCTGTTTGTTTAAATGTAAAGTTAAAGACAATTGTATGTGATGCCAACTCACGGGAGAATTTGTAATCTATTCATAAGTATCTCACGCATTCAACAATTATCATTTCATTTAAGGATCGTGTCAAAGAAAATCTTGTTTTTTTTTAGAGCTTGTATTTTAAACAAATTCTCAGGGATTATGTCATAAAGTGTATAACAACTTCCTCCAAGTGTGAAAATTGTGTTTAAGCCAGGCACTGTGAATTGGTGCTTTAAACTGGTTGAAGGAGAGTGTTGGAGGTTGAATAGTTTTCAAACATGTGTGTTAAAATGCCCAATTATCTGCATCATTCTCAATTCTACTGGGTACTTGATAAGGGTTCTCATGCTATTTGAAGGTTGAACAGAGGTCCCTTTACTAACATATTTGTTGGCCCTGCAAACTGTGTTGCGAACCCTTTGTTCTAGGACTGTTGAAGCTTTCACCTTTTGCATCCTTTCAAATTCATCCTTAAACGAGTTAATTCTTACCCCTATCCATTTACAATGTGTGGTTGATCGTTTGTTGAAGCAATCTTAAAGTTGCAAATGTTGTTAATGTTGTTAACCTATTTTTATGCATTTTACAAAAAATTTGGCTGATGGCTATGAGTTGTAAACCATGATTATCATTTGTGTGTTGTATTTTAATTATATTATTACCATCATAAGGATTACAAAACTTCTGGATACTTGATATAAGTTTTTGGATGATTAAAAAATTTGGTAAAGTGAAACAAGATGCCAGAGGAAAGTTCACAGTGCCGACGCTGCGAACTCGTATTTATGGCAGTTTATAAGAAATTAACACACAATAGAGGATCGTTTTTCTCATAACTTTTGAATTCCCATCTAGGTTCGCCTGAAATTTGGTGTGGGGGAAGAACATGATGTTTTTGAATTCATGAAAACAAATCAGCCCAACCCAATTCGTATTGTTTGAGAAAATATAAAAATATCACCTACAGGATAGTTCACGGCACATGCTGTCACAGCTATTGTGAAGTCTAACAGTTTGATGAATTCGAGCTATGGGAAGGTTATCAGTTGTCAGGGAATTTTTTAATGGTCTCCTAAGAGTTATTTGGAAATGAGGGACATATGTTACTTCTACAAATCAAGCATCAAGACATGTTTCAAGAGGCATTTATCACAATAGGCAAGATCCTGGAAAATAGGAATTTGTTAGGTTTTTGTTGGAATCATTTGTAACAAGACTCATAAATGGAGGATATTATGTATCTCCTGGGTTTCAACCTCCTTAGGGTATATAGAGATAATTAACTATAAATGAAAGGTATTTTGAGAAGGAAGCGGTTGGATTCATGATCCAAGAGAGGAGAGAGGTGCAAGGGAAGTTTATCTATGTGTGACTATAAGCCTGAGGGCATGTTATTGTTAATACATTTATTCCATTGAGGATTCATGAGAGTTGTCTTATCATCATGTTTTCATTCTCTTTATTTATCCTTCATCTCACTTGAATAAAATTGTATACTATGAAGATCATGGTGGCATGTGATTAGGAGATTCATGAGCTGCAAAGGATTTGAAGTGATTTCTTTTTAATTATTGTTTTGTTCAAGTATTCTTTAGTCCATTCAACAGAGAGGATATTTGTTTTGTGAATATTCTTATTTATGTTTTTTCCTCTCCATTCTTCTACCTTGATAATATATAATATTTTTCTGATGTGTATCTCAAATGCCTTCAATCTGTAGGATGTTATGACTCCATGCCCAATGGAATGCCTCTGCAGACAGTTTGCTTCCCTTTTTATTTATCTTTACTACTGATCCACCAACCGTAAAATTTATTTTATTATTTACATTATTATGGGCACTAAGATTACACCCACAACAGTATAGGTGTGACCTCTAGTGGTAACATTTTTGGCGTCGTTTTCCGGGACAACAATGAAGACACCTTCTGTGGGTGAAATATGATGATTAGATCTAGCTTTGGATGGTGAACTGAAGCTAGAAAATTTTATACTTCTTATATTTCACCATGGTGACTCCAATATTAATATATATATTGGAGACTCCATTGTATTGAAATGGACAATATCCTAGCTCAGAGGTATTCTTTCTGTGATTTTTCAAAGATAGTCAGTTTTTCAAATCCAGTGCCTAGTGAGATGAATGGGAAAGTTTCCTTCCCATATTTAGAGGATAATATTGGGAAGCACCAGCTGAACACCTTCTAGATTTCCATGATTTTATTCATCAAATTCAAATTGTGCACAAATATGTTCAGATAAATCTTTTCAGGTACTCATTTGAGGGAATAGCTCGTGACTGGTGTCGATATCTTCCAATTGCTAGTATCAACTCTTTGACATGTTTTCATGCTTCTTTTAATTTGTTTTGTAAGGAGTATTTTTCTGTTGAACGTCTTTATGAAAAATGTTGTGATGAGTTTTCTTTACTTTGTAAAGACTTTGCTTGTCACGAAAATCACACTTGTGATGAAGAATTTTCCATAGAAGAAATTACTTTTCATGGTGATCAAGAGGTTTTGAATGATATTCATTATGATATGACTTCACAAGAAAATGGACTAGAAGTAGATAGACATGTCTCTAATACACTACTTGTTGACAACTCTCATTTTCAGCTTGATTATTACAAATGTAAAAATGAGCTAGTCCCAACTATAGATCTTGATATCCCATTTCATATTCATACATATCCATTGGAAATTGGTGAAAAGAATGGAAATATATTGAAACAATTTTCAACCCAACCCATGCTTGAATCAACCAAGGATGAATTCATTGATGAGTCGACACAACAATTTTTGTATGGATTTCAATACCCTATTGCTATCTATATGGAGATATTTTGCAGCAATAGATTTTCAGTTGTTGTCATCATAAGAAAAAAGTTCCTAGATTGTAAGTATGATTTTTCAAGGAAGTATGTGTGGTTGTCATTATGTCTCTATTGTTACTTAGTGCTCAGTTGTCGAGATGAGGATGAATATCATTCAGTCACAAAGTTATTTGTATGGTTACTAAGGAAATTTGTATATATTTGAAGATTCAATTTTTTAGCAGTTAGGAGTAGGAATATATATAAATAAGTTTTCCATGCAAGAATTTGGTTTTCAATTTGAATGCAACCTTCTGTTTTCTTTTGGTTTGCAGTGAGTGTTTTTCAGTTTTCAATAATTGATCAGAGATTCTCTCAAGGCATAAACATAGTACATATTGCAAAGATGGTATGGATAAGGAATTGGAAATGCATGTTCTTGGCATCTTAGATGGAGAATGCCATCCCCTATGGAGCCATATGTTAGCACATAGATTTTTAGGGGTCAAAATGAGACACACCTTGATTTTTACATTTTTACCTTGACATGTCACGCCTTAAGTTTTACAAAAAGTTCCCTTTGTCATCATCTATTTGTTTAAATGTCAAGTTAAATACATTTGTATGTGATGCCAACTCACAGGAGAGTTCATAACATATTCATAAGTATCTCATGCATTCAATGGTTATAATTTCATTTAAGGATTGTGTCAAAGAAGATATTAGTGTTTTTAGAGCTTGTATTATAAAATAATTCTCATGGATTATGTCATAAAGTTTCTAGTAGCTTCCTCCAAGTGTGCAAATTGTGTTTAAGACAGGCGCTACGAACTGGCACTACAAACTGGTTGAAGGAGAGTGTTGGAGGTTGAATAGTTTGCAGACATGTGTGTTCAAATCCTCGATTATCTGCATTAAGATCAATTCTACTAGATACTTCATATGTTTTATCATGATATTTGAAGGTTGAGAGGAGGTCCTTTTACTGATATATTTGTTGGCCCTGCGAACTGTGTTGTGAACCCTTTGTTCTAGGACTGTTGAAACTTTCACCTTTTGCATCCTTTCAAATTCATCCTTAAATGAGTGAATTCTTACCCCTATCCATTTAAAATGCGTGGTTGATCATTTTTTGAAGCAGGATTAAATTTGCAAATGTTATTAAGTTATTTTTATGCATTTTAAAGAATTTTTGGGTGATGACAATGAGTTGTAAAACCATGATTATTATTTGGGTGTTGTATTTTAATCATATTATTACCATCATAAGGCTTAAAAAACTTATTGATACTTGATATAAGTTTTGGGATGATTAAAACTTTGGTAAAGTGAAACAAGATGCTAGAGTAAAAATCACAGCGCCGACATTGCAAACTGGTAATTATGATAGTTTCTAAGAAATTAGCACACAACAGAGGAATGTTTTGATCATAACTTTTGAATTCCCATACGGGTTTGCTTGAAATTTGGTTTGGAGGAAGAACATGATGTTTTTAACTTTCAGACAAAAAATCCTCCCAACCGAGTTCAGATTTTTTGAGAAAAGGTAAAAAAATCACCTACAGGAAAGTTCGCATCGCATGTTGTCACACGTGCTGCGAACTCTAACAGTTTGACGAATTCGATCTATGGGAAGGATTCTAGATATCAAGGGAAGGTTCAAATGGTCTCCTAAGAGTTATTTGGACATGAGTGACATGTGTGCCATATCCAAATCAAGCATCATGACATGTTTCAAGAGGCATTTATCACAATAGGAAAGATCATGGAAACTAGGAATTTATTAGGTTTTTGGTGGAATCTTTTGTAACAAGACTCCTAAATGGAGGAGGATCCTATGTATCTCCTTGGTTTCGAATTCCTTATAGTATATAGATATCATTCAATATAAATGAAAGGGATTTTGAGAAGGAAGGGGTTGGATTCATGATCCAAGAGAGGAGAGAGTCGGATGGGGCGGTTTATCTATGTGTGACTGTAAGCCTAAGGGCATGTTATTGTTAATACATTTATTCCATTGAGGATTCATGAGAGTTGTATTATCATCATGTTTTCATTCTCTTTATTTCTCCTTCATCTCACTTGAATAAAATTGCAGACTATGAAGATCATGGTGGCATGTGATTAGAAGATTCGTGAGCTGCAAAGGATTTGCAATGATTTCCTTTTAATTATTGGTTTTTTCAAGTATTCTTTAGTCCATTCAATAGAGAGGATCTCTATTTTGTGAACATTATTATTTATGTTTTTACCTCTCTATTCTTATACCTTGATAGTATATAATATTTTTCTGATGTGCAACTCAAATGCCTTCAATCTACAGGATATTATGACTACATGCCCAATGGAATGCCTCTGCAGATAGTTTGTTGCCATTTTTATTTATCTTTATTACTGATCCAACAACCATAAACTTGATTTTATTATTTACAGTATGATGGGCACTAAGATTACACCTACAACAATCTAGGTGTGACCTCTAGTGCTAACACATTCCATATCCAACATTTAGAAATACATCATCATACCCTCTGATAGAATGATGATACTCACATCCTAGGACACTCTTTCCATCAAACTCCTCCATCGAGCTTCCCCATTATAGGTCCTTCCTATTCCTCCTTCTAAAAATTTCCAATTGTTCACCTTCTGACAACCTTGTTGGTGGGGTATTGAACATCTATGACCTATATCTAATCATATCACCTAATAGATGGATGGCCTAAAATTTCTTGGAGTCCTCCCATTGGAGTTCCATTACAAATTTACGACTTGGACTCTTTGATGTTTTCTCCTTTTGAGCAATGATTAAGATCGTCTTCCTTCACAAACTCAATGGATATCGATCTTATTGGTTCAAATATGGGTTTTCATCAAGGTTGAGGCTCATTCCAATGCTTAACCATCATAAGGTATTCTCAGGATTATAGTACTAGCATTCTGCATGACTTCCTTGGACAATTTTCTTCTCTACCACTGTATAAGGAAACTTCTACTCCCAAAATGAAATTTTTAGTATTTTTCTTCCTATAAAACTTCCATTTCAAGGGAGAGGAAAATCACTAAGTTTAAGGGTTCTTAGAATCACACATGAACCTTCCCAAAAATCAGGGTTACTATATTGTCACTCTTCCAAAAGGCGATTTCCATCTTGCAATATTTCTAGTCAAGGGGCTAGAAATTTATAGGGATACAACTTATATTAACCCTTCTTAGTCATTCATTCATATTTATCATAATTGATAGTGAAATAAAATCCTACTTAATATATTTTACTCATGAATTCAACATTATTTCATTTAACTGCATTTATCATTGAAATAATAAAAAAATTATGTTTACCACTAATCATGCATTGGACATAGAAAGCTAAAGCACTTATCTATTCGGTGAAGAATTTAACCAACCAACCGACTAAGGGGAAACACCTTTCCACCAAACCTTAGGATATGTTTCGCAGTGCCTTTCTACAACAGGCCACCTCCATGCCAAGCCATGATACCACCATGGGACTAACTCAGGTGACTTCCAAATCAAGAAATGGTTTAGGAAGGTTACTCTCCTTCACTCCACTGGAAACAACAAAAGTTTCCCTATTCCTAATGAGCTCAGGACCTCCACAAAATTATGAGGTACCTACTCAACTAGATTTCACATACACAAGGGATCACCTTCTCTTCTACACAGTCCCTCAATGACCTCCCCTTACCAGTTGTAGTTTCTTTTTAATAAGTACCAAGTTGCAGCCCTTTATTTATCTAGTTTGGATATGGGTCTTCTCTAGTCTAGGGTGACCATTAATATCTAGGGAAATATTTATATTTTCTTGAGAAAATATTCCCGCAAATCCCTCTAGTCATTTCGCCATTTATTTATGAGTTTGTAATTCACTCAGTTTGTGATAAAAATATGCTTGGGTATGTCTTGTTGCACCTACAAGCTATTTCTCTTTAACTTCATAGGTTATTGTATTTTCTTTCATGCATCCTCCTGTTCTATACATTTTCCCATCTCACCCTCTACTTCAAATTGTTGTGTTTATCAACCTTTTCCCTCTTCTTCCTCCTATCCTCGGGATCCCAAATTTATATTGTTATACACAAGCCATTTTGTCAAGCTCCTAAATTCAAAGGGGAACTCTAGCACATCCTTCTTTTTTGGGTTTCACTTGACCCTTCATTCCTCAAAGTACCAAATCTGCGAGTATGTATAAATGCTCAAAATCCTAATCCCAATCACCATTAATAGATTACTTGGCTCTATCTAGTCCATGAACATTGACAGGTGGTGTATATTTAATTATTTTCGGTGTCATCTGGATTATTAAGAAATCTTCCCATTTTATTCATTGAAGCTTCCTAGTTCCGCCTCACGAGTCCCACTTGTTGTATCATGGATAATACTCAAGGATTCCTTCCCAATCAGTTGTCTGGTGAGTTTTTCATTAATTATAAACATAATTACATTCTTCATAATTCACAATACATGAAGTCTTAGAATAATTAAACTCATGGGAAAAATACAGTGTTACAAAACTTCCTAGTAGGAACAACCTTCTAGTAGGTATTTTTACATTTTATTCTTTACTCTACTACATGGTCCTTATTTACTAGATATCACCTCCATATATAAAAACCTATTTATCTACATAATTCATTAGGAAGGTGTTGATGGGTCCAAATATCCTGTCAAGCAGGTAAGGGTAAGTGATTGATGGTGGGTCCCAATTATACCCGGTCTTGTTTGGGATGGAAAGTTACAACAAGTGTGTGGGCCTAGTTACCACTTCAAAAATTTAGGTTACAAAATGGGGACAAATTGTCCTTGAAACATTTTTTGTTAAAATTGAATTACACTACTTAAAACAAAATTAAAATTAACTAATATAATCTAATTCTACCACATCCTAATCAAGAGTAATATTAAAAATATAGACATGGTATAAGTTGTATCACTAACTTCAAAAATAGTTCATGGCACTTAGTAATATGTTAAAAAAATAAATATACAAATTAAATCACAAATAGTTGTAGAATACACCTACAACATTGTCCTTGTATCCATTAAAAACCATAAACGCATAAATATATCAGATAACATGAATATAAATAGTTCATAGGACAATCATTCAAGAAATTCTGCAACAAAATCATATGTAGAATGGCCCCATACATAGTTGCAAACATTCATGATTCCAAAATTTCCTTCTACTCTTTATTTCTCAGAGATAATAGTATTGTCCAATCATACAATGGGAAAAAGTCCCTTACTCTTCTATGAAGCTCTCTTTAATGAAACAATAGAGTATCTTTACATTTTGTAAATTTCATCATTTAAGATGAAAATTACACATTATCTCTTCCAATTCTCTTATTATATATACAATTTGAACACAATGAAGAAATAAACATTATACAAAAACTAGGAATATTTCTTTGAGGCTTAGTCTTATACATATTTAATCCATGAGTTCTATTCCTTGGTGATTTATTCTATTTTTCTTAGCTTCATATTTTCTAGTTCTATCTCTCCATCACTCACTCTTTATACAACTTCTCCTTTTAGGTATCTATATATTTTTCTCACAAAATCATTTGCAGCAACAACTTTTTTTCTTGGTTGTATTATGTATTTACTTAGGATATCTTTATTGACTTATGTTAGCTTCTTGATATTCTCCTTACTATTTTCTCTATTATCTTCCACTTATTCTATTATCAATTTGTTGGGTCCTTCTTGAGTCAGCTCCTCATTGACTAGAATATTGAATTTATCTTACAACTCATCAACAAAGTTCCACATCCCGACACATGCTTTGTTGTATGGGTTTATGTTTCATTTAACATGTTAACATTAATGTTTACATCCATCCATCATCATTTGATTCTTCCTCTGTTCTTTCTTGGCAAACATAAACAGATTTGTAGGGGTACCTTCATGTATCCCTTGCCAATAAATTAATTTTTCAAATGCAGGCTCTATCTCCATATATTGGCCCTTTAGCTCATACATACAATTAGATAGACTAATTATTTCATTGTCATAATATCGAATCACATTCAACTAGGTCAAGAAGCTTCTATGTGCTTATCTCAATTCTTCATTATCCCTGCTAACTTATTGTTTCACACTTTCTAGTGCATGTGCTCCTTGTTGGATTTCTTTCAAGTCTTTCTCAAGTCTTTCAATATTTTCTCCATATACAATAATATTCAACATTCCTTTCTCATAAAAATCAGTTTATCCCTGATGTTCAACTCTTAATCTTTATATCTCTTATGAATGTGACATTTTCAGGTTTTCTAATTATTATATGTGTAGTTGTTCATTCTCATTCACTTGTTGTTGAAAATCATCCTCTAAATGATATTTATAGAACTTCAGTTGCTCCTCCAAATCTACTACTTTTTCCATATAAATTTCTAGTGTATCACTTAACTCGCATACATAGACTATTTTTTCCCCTGCAAATGCACTCAGGGCTAAAGTTGTATCTATGGAATTGGCTTGAGGGTATGGTCCCAAATTCCATAGAATGACCTTATTTGATGGTAATTTGGTGGAAGTGTCTTCATTCCTTTTTATTTTAGTTGTCCTTTTCTCAATTCCCCTTTTTTAGTTTCTATAGAATTATTCTCTTATATCCACTACAACATCATCAAACTCTATTAGTTGAGAGGAATATGAGAAACCCCCTAGTATTGTACCTAATGGTGTACGATCACTAATAGGTGTGTTCATCAGTGTAATCCCCTTAATAGTACTATGATTGTCCTCTTTGATTTTATCCTCTTCCATTTTTATTCTCTTTTGTATTTCAACTTCTACCAATTCATGTTCCTTCTTCTTCTTCATTTCTTCTTATGTAGCCTTTTAGTATATATATTCTTCTTTCATTTTTTCCTCTATTTATCTCTTTTTCTTTCCCTATAATTCAATATTTTCCTTGTATTATTTCTTCTTCTTCTTCTTCTTCTTCCTTTAACTTTATGATTTCATCATATTGTTGTCTAGCCTCTTCTTGTTTTTGTTTCTCCCTTAATTTAAACCTTTATTTCTCCTCCATAGCTCTCTTATACATTTATTCTTCTTTGGTTGCATGTGATTTGTTTCTTTCCACTTTTTTCTCCTTCTCAATGGCCAATAGTAGTTCCCACTATTCTTTAGTTATCTTCCTCTTTCTATAATTTTTCTTTTCCTGGCTCATCCTGAATCCTATTTAATACCTCTTCAAAAACATGTCTCCTTGGAAAATATCCTCTAAGTTATTTGTATCATGAAAACAAGGATGTATCAACCCCACATATTTAATATTATCTCTTACAATAATTTTCATATCACATTTCCTAGTTTCTTTTGTTCATAAACATAGTTCTTTCGGGATTGCAGCTTCTTTTCTAGCATGACGAACATTAAGTAGATTTTCAGAGATATATTTGGGAAGAATACATGGGGCCTATTCATAATGAAATATTCTGACATAGGTATAACATTTTCCCATATAATAATCCCATATGTCCTTAAGAGATTCAATCACTCCTTGAGATAATCTATGAGAATGTTTGTTGAATATGAAAAAAAATAATGGTTCCAACAAATGGTGACATATATAATATAGACACTTATTATAATTATTTTCCCATGGTTCAGATAAATATACATGGATAAGAGGTAGGCTAGGGTTCATGTCCCATGGCATCCAAAAAATGTATGAACAGATACCATAATCTATTAAATCCGAGGATATGTGAAAACCTAGTTTTTTTGGTCCTAGGGATTCTTTGGAATTTTAAGAAATTTTGAATGAAAGGATCTTCACCCAATTGAAAATATGCCATGCCTCAACCATGAAGTATGCCATTAATGTCGACTATAAATTAATATGTGTGCAATTTTATTCACCATAAAATATGCAAATCATTATCGAGAGGAATTGGTAGGGTATCTTGAAGTTGTGTATTGGGTAAGGTATGTTATCTTTCTAAGAAAAATATTTATCTTCATTCCTCCAATAATTCAACCATGTCGGGGTGGTCTTCTCTAAAATTATCCAAGAATTCCTTATTCAGATAGGGATTAGGTTCTTGTAGGTGATATCTAGCATGAATATAAATTGGATTCAATTATTCTATTGGGGATTTATTTTCATTGACCATTGTGGTTGTCTCTATTTCTAAATGGGAGAGTACCCACTTTGAATCATCATTGTAGGGGAAGACTACAGGTCTTGGAACAAAATCAGATAATCCTCTTTACTTGATATTTCAATATAATGTTAGATATTCATCTTCGATGGGAAAATACTCATTGATGAATATTTTGTAGATATCATTTCAAGTTGTACAATACTCCAAATCATTAGAGTATTTTGTCTTAGATAACAAGAGGTTGTTTGTACTTTTTGCTTGAGTGACAATATTTGTTGTGGACACATTTCTCTTCTCATATGTCCTTTCAACATCTTATGATTTTTAATTCCTATAAAATACAGAGAAGTGATAATTATTTTAGAACAACATAAGAAAAAGAAAAGAATCTCTCAAATTAACCATGACCTTACCCGGGTAATTTATATTTTATTGTTGCAAATTTCAATTTGCTAGGAATTCCTTTTTGTGGACCTATGTTGGTTGTGGAGCTTGATTATCTTCCTAATTCAGAGGTCTTTGTTTTCAGCCATTTTTATACCCCATGAAGACTTTACACCCCAGAAAAATGTACACTCCTCCACGCGGGGGAGTGTAGAGGGGGGTTACCCACTCTGCGGAGTCTGAGGGCAGGTGGGGGTTCGGGGGCGAAGCCCTCGAAGGAAAAATTATCTTTTAAATGTATATTGCAATTTCATTGTAAATATGGACCATTCATTATAAGGTCTTAGATCTTACAGTAGAATTTATGTTAGGGTTTCTTCCCTATAAGGAAACCCTGTTTTATGAGTGAAATGTATTGCGTCTATGCATCATTGCGAATATAGTATTCTGAGAGAGGATACTGTGAGAGAAAGAATACGAAATAACAACGAGTGTGTTGTAGGTTGTATCCATTCATTTGTTGGATAATAATAAAGGAAGTACCTGACAATTTCTTTAATGGACGTAGCCCACACTAGGTGAACCACGTATATATGTGTCTATTGTATTTTTTATCTTCTATGTTTTATTTTCGCATTTGTTTTATTTTATTGTTCCACGATCCTGTTTTTCTAACTACTGGTATCAGAGTGAAAGGTAACTCATAGGAAAATAGGGTTCCTGGTTCTAGTGGGAGCAATGGCGGAAGATGGAAACTTTAGGGTCGAGAAATTTAATGGCCAAAAATACCAATTATGGAAGATTTATATGGAATATTATTTATATCAGAAGGATTTATTCCTACCATTTAGTGGAATAAGAAAGAATATGACAGCCATGAAGGTCGAAGAATGGATGGTTCTTGATAGAAAGGCACTAGGAACGATACAGCTGAGCCTGGCAGCGACGACATTTTTCAATATTTCAAAAGAAAAGACAACAAAGGAGATGATAGACACAATGGATAAATTGTATGAAAAACCCTCAATGTACAATAAGGTATTTCTAATGAAGATATTATCTAATATGAATATGTGAGTTGGGTCCATTGCAAATCATTTAAATGAATTTAATACGATTACTAATCAACTAAGTTCTGTAAAAGCAGACTTTGATGATGCGTTCAGAGCTCTTCTAATTTTATGTTCATTGCGAGAAATATGGAACAACTTGGTCATGGTTTTAAGTAACTATGTCTCTGGTTCGAACACTTTAAAATTTGATTATGTTGTTGGTGTTATCCTTATTGAGGAACTGTGTCATAAAAGCACAGGTGAGACATCAGGTAATTCATTGAACATGGAGATCATCGGAAGATAGAAGGATAGAGGAAAGGGCTCAGGGAACCGCAGGAATTCTAGGAAGGGCATATCGAAATCCAGATTTGGAAAGATAGAGTGTTGGAATTGTGGTAAGAAAGGACATTTGAAGAAAGAATACATAGCTCCAAAGAAACAAAGAGATGGTCATCAAGAGAAAAATCATGAAGCAAATGTAACAGGCGATGTCTTACAAGATGCTTTGATTATTTCTATAGATAATATTTCTGACTCTTGGATAGTAGATTCAGGGGCTTCATTTCATGCCACACCCCATAGGAAATTTTTTCTAGATTATGTTCAAGGTTATTTTGGACAGGTTCATTTGGGTGATGATGGACCATGCAAACTTGTTGGAATGGGAAAGGCAAAAATAAAGAAAAGTAATGGAAACCAATGGTTGTTGAAAGAGGTAAGACATGTTCTAGATATAAGGAAAAATATAATTTCAATGAGGAAGTTTGCAAGTGAAGGTTATATATCCATATTTACATATAAGGTGTGAAAGGTCACCAAAGGATCATTTATGCTAGAAAAATGAGAGAAGGTAGGTACATTGTATTTATGTACTGGTAATACTGACGCTTCTATCTCTTTAGATTCTACAGGAATGGATACAACATTATGGCATCATAGGCTTGGACACATGAATGAGAATGGGATGAAGACACTTCACAAAAGAAATTTGTTTCGAGATCTTAAGAAAATTGATTTGGATTTTTGTGAGCATTGTGTTTATGGAAAACATAAGAGAGTCAGATTTCTCACAGTCAGAAAAGAAAATAAGAGTGAAAGGTTATATCTTGTGCATATAGATGTATGGGGACCAACTCAGGTATCATCTCTTGGTAGCTCTTGTTATTATGTTCATTTTATTGATGACGCAACTATAAAATCTTGGTCTTATTACATTCAACAAAAATCCTATGTTTCTGATACTTTTAAGAAATGGAAAGATTTGGCTAAGAATGAGACATGAAAAAGGTTGAAGTGTCTCATATCAAACAATGGAGGTGAATATTACAACAAGGAGTTTGATTATTACTGTTCATACCATGGGATTCGTAGAGAGAAGACAATTCCAGGAACACCAAAAAAAAATGGTGTGTCTTTAAGGATGAACATGACAATCATGGATCCTGCAAGGACTATGAGATTACATGTTGGTTTCCCCTTACAGTTTTGGACAGATGTTGTAGATATCGTTGTTTACTTAATAAATAGAGGACATTCAACCTCTTTGGATGGTATAATTCCAGAGGAGGCATGGATAGGTAAAAAGGTAAACTATTCTTTTTTGAAGACTTTTAGTTGTGAATCATTTTTCCATATTGATAAAGAAAATAGAACAAATCTTGAGGAAAAATCCAAGAAGTGTACATTTATTAGATACAATGTTAATGATTTTGGTTATCTCTTATGGGATTATCAAAATTAAAAAATTATCAGGAGTAGAGATGTCATATTCAATGAGAAAGTCATGTACAAAGATAAATTGTAGGGAAAGAAATAAGAAAAAGAAAAACCAGAATACACATTGCTTGATGAGATCCCTGAAAAACAAATTCCAAAGGAACCGAGAAACAAAAATGTACAACAATAGGAGTAGAAGTTACCTCAAACTCCTGCAAGTGTTGTTAGAATATCTACCAGGTTAAGTAGACCCCCTGAACGATAATCTCCTTCATTTTATTATTTATTGTTGATTGATTCTGGTGAACCAGAATGTTATGAAGAGGCAATGCTGGTAGACACCAAAAAGAAGTGGGAGCAAGGCATGAAAGAGGAAATGGATTCCTTCGTAAATAACTATACTTGGGACTTGGTTTTGTTTCTTGTGGGAAAAAGACCATTGCAGAATAAATGGGTTTACAAGTTAAAGGAAGAAGATTGAGGAAAAAAGTGGTACAAGGCTAGACTTGCTGTAAAGGGGTTTGCACAAAAGAAAGGTATATATTTTGATGAAATATTTTCTCCTGCTGTTAAAATGACTTCAATTAGGACTATTTTAAGTCTTGTGGCAGTAGAAGAGTTTCATCTTGAATAGTTAGATGTTAAAACAACTTTTCTCCATGGGGATTTGGAGGAAGATATTTATATGCAACAACCACAAGGGTATGAGTTCAAAGGAAAGGATAATTTGGTATGCAAGTTAAATAAGAGCTTGTATGGAATAAAGAAAGATCCAAGGAAGTGGTATTTGAATTTTGGCAGGTTTATGACAGAACAAAGTTATAGTAGATGTCATTCTGATCACTTTGTTTATTTTAAAAATATAGAAAATGGAAGCTATATTATCTTGCTATTGTATGTATATGACATGCTTGTTGCAGTGTATAATATGCAGGATATAAATGTGCTCAAGAATAAATTAGCTAATTCATTTACAATGAAGGATTTGGGTGCTGCAAAGAAAATCCTTGGTATGAGAATAACAAGAGACAGAAAAATCACAAATTGACATTATCTTAGGGTGAGTACATAGAGAAGGTCTTGGAGAGCTTTAGAATGTAGAATGAACAAATAGATAATATACCTTTGGCCAGCCATTT